>MU227782.1:25585-38733 GCA_018584345.1 Thuja plicata | reverse complement strand
ATGTTAAGGTCTTAAGGGAGAGTAGAACTCCTCACATGATAGAAAGATTTGAAGACACTAACATTAATTGTTGCATTGATATGGATATGGAGAATTTTAGGATGCAAAAAAATGAACTTTATTATCAACATGAAGAGGTTGATCCTCTGAATAGAGAGTTGATTATGCAAGAAGATGGATTGTGGAAAATGTAATTTGATGGGGCTTGGTCTAAAGAAGGATCAGGGGTAGGTGTATTGTTGGTATCTCCATCGGGTACAACTTTTAAGTATTCATTTCTATTAGCCTTCCAATGTATAAATAATACTACTGAGTATGAGGCTTTGTTTTTAGGACTTGAAATTGCTATCAAACATGGTATAAAATGTTTAAAGGTTTATGGTGATTCTGAATTGGTAGTAGCTCAAGTTAGATCCAAATATGCAGTAAAGAATGATAGATTGAAAATGTACAAGTATGTTATTTGGGATCAAATTGAAATGTTTGATGCCTTTGATATAAGTTGGTTGGAAAGGTCAAAGAATATAATGGCTTATTTTTTAGCAAATGTTGCTTTGAAAAATGATGATTTGACCTTACATGGGGTGTCAATACTAGAAGTCAAAACAAGACCAGTTGTTCCGGACAACATATACAACTGGTAGGTTTTCCAAGATGATCAATATATTCTAAGGTTTATGCAATGTTTAGACCATTATGAGAATGAGAGTATAGATTGTAGTACTTTACTTGAAAGAAATGATGGAAAAGACTATATTTTGGGAAATGAGGTTGTCCAGTTAAGTTCTAATCAGATTCCTAGGGGTTTGGTTGAACTTGAAGCATTGTTTAGTAGTCAACAAAATGATTCATCAAAATTAAGCAATGCCAAGGTTGAGAATTAGGAAGAAATAAATTTAGGATCTAAAAATAGTCCTCAAATAGTTTATATTGGAAAGGGTTTAGACTCTCATATAAGGGTAAATTTGATCAAATTGTTGAAAAAATATAAACATGTCTTTGCTTGGTCATATGAGGATCTGAAAGCATATAGAGAGGACCTTTTTCAACATGAAATCCCATTAAAGTCAGATGTGAAACCATTTAGGAAAAAATAGAGGCCTATTAACCCCTTGTTGGCTCCTAAGATGCAACAATAATTGATGAAATTAAAGGATGTTGGGATAATCTAGCCAATCAAAAATTCAACTTGGGTATCAAATTTAGTACCAGTCATAAAGAAGAATGTTGATATCAGACTATGTGTGGATTTCAGAAATTTAAATATTGCTTCATTAAAAGATAATTATTCCTTGCCTTATATGGAAGCAATGTTGCACAAGGTGATTGGTTGTGAGTTGCTGTCTATGATGGATGGTTTCTCAGGTTATAACCAAGTCATAGTTAAAGAATCAGAATAATACAAAATTGCATTTACCACTCCATGGGGAACCTATGTTTATATCAGAATGCCATTTGGACTAATATATGCAGGGGAAAATTTTCAAAGGGCCATGGATGTTGCTTTTAAAGAATTCATTGATTTATTCATGGTCATTTATCAGGATGATTTGACTGCATATTCTAAGAAAGTTGTGGATCACTATGATCACTTGGGTAAGATTTTCAATAAGGCATTGGAATATGGTGTCTCACTGAATCACAAGAAATGTCATTTTATAGTAATAGAGGGAAAGTTGCTTGGACATATAGTGTCTAAGGAAGGGGTAAGAATATACCCTAAAAGAGTGCAAGCAATTTAAAAGGTGATTGCTCCAAAAAACCTAAAAGGAGTACAATCTTTCTTAGGAAAAATTAATTTTGTCAGAAGGTTCATATCAAATTTTGTAGAGATTGTTAAACCTATTGTAAAGTTGTTAAAGAAAGATGTCAAATTTATTTGGAATGAAGAATCTCAACAGGCGTTTGAGAAAATAAAAAAAGTAGTACAAGAGGCTCTAGTTTTGAAGTTTCCTGATTATACTAAGCCTTTCTCTTTATTTTCATTTGCATCTTTTCATACAATTGCTGCTATTTTTCTACAGAAAAATGAACAAGGATTTGAACATGCAATAGCTTTTTACAACAAATCCTTACAAGCTGTAGAACTTAATTATGAAATAATGGAGAATTAGGCTTATGCTTTTGTAAAAGCTATGAAATCTTTCAGGCCATACTTGGTTTGTGCTAAAATACAAACATATGTTCCCCATTCAGCAGTGAAAGATATCCTTACACAGTCAGAGGTAACTGGGAAGAGGTGTAAATGGATCACCAGAATTCAAGAATTTAACCTTGAGATCCATATTACAAAGTTAATAAGAGGACAGGGTTTGGAAAAGCTCATGACAAAAGAAAACTTGGATCTAGTACAAATAAATTAGACAGATATACATGCTCAAACTACTATAAGCATAGAGAGACAACCATTCTATACTAATATTTTTTTTTTTCTCAAAAATGCCAAATGTCCTAATCATATGTTAGAAAATCAGAAAAGAAGTCTGAGATTGAAAACTTAAAAATACACTTTGATTCAAGGTGACTTGTATTGGAAGGATAAGAATGGTGTATTATTGTTATGTCTTGATAAATACCAAGTTGAAAGAGTTTTATGTGAAATGCATGCAGGAGAATGTGGGGGTCATTTTTCTGCTAAAACTACTGCCCACAAGATCTTAAGGGCTGGGTACTATTGGCCCACTTTATTCAAAGATACCTATGAATATGTCAGGAAATGTGAGCCTTGTCAAAGGTTCTCAAACAAGCTGAAATTTTTCAGGTGCTCTGTTGCTAAACCCAGTAAGTACTGAGGCTCCTTTTACTATGTGGGGAATTGATTTTATTGGTGAATTCCAAGAGAAATCTAGTGGAGGACATAGTTGCATATTAGTTTCCACAGATTATTTTACCAAGTGGATTGAAGCTATCCCTACAAAGAAAGAAAAAAGCAGGGTAGTCACTGAATTTCTAATGGAGAATATTATAACTAGAATTGGTGTACCTGCTAAGTTAGTAATAGATAATGCCACAAGTTTTAGATGAGAAGAAATGATAGATTTATGTGAAAAATATGGGATTACAATATCATATTCATCCCCATATCATCCACAGGCCAATGGACAAGCTAAGTCTAGTAATAAGAGTATATTGAAAATACTAAAAAGAAAACTTGAAAAGAATAAAAGAGCATGGCATACTAAGTTGAAGCTCGCACTTTGGGTTGATAGAATAACAGTTAAAAAGGCAACTGGTAAGTCTCCATTTGAGATGGTGTATGGTGTATAAGAAAAATTTCCTATTAACAATTTATTACCAGTATATCAGTTTATACAAGAGGAACATTTAAATGTTTCTGACAATATGCAGAATAAGATGAATCAGTTGATAGAGTTGGATGAAGAAAGAAGAAATAGCCAAAAGGAAAACCTAAGGTTACAACAGAAGATGAAGTAACTTTTTCATAAAAGGGCTACTGAAAGAAAGTTTCAATTTGGTGACCTGGTTCTCCAGTGAAATGCAAGAGCAGAAGATAAAGGAAAACACAAGAAATTTGAGTCTTTATGGCTAGGACCATTTATTGTCTCACAGAACTTTGGAAAATACTTTTACTTATTGCAAGACATGGCTAGAGAAGATTTTGAGCTGCCTATGCATCGGCAATTCTTGAAGCCCTTTTTCAACTAAAAATCAAAGTTCATGCACAAGTAAGTATGTATCATACTGTGAATACTTTCCTACGTTTATGCAAATACTATAAATAGTTTCCCTTCTATTTTAGGTTAATTGGTGTCCTCTTGATTTTTTGTAAGGTCTGCAACTAGAGATTCTATGGTTCTTTGCCATAAACTATGTTTAGTCAATCCTCAGGTAGAGCCACTATTGGTTGTATTCCTAGTTCTATTGGTTTGCCCTAAAATTTTGTTGTCATCATGCCAATTTCTATCTAAAATCAGAAGGTTTATCCCATTTTGAAGTATCCCTGTGGAAATTTTGTGTTTTTAGGTCAAAATCCACATGAATAGTGAAAAACCAAAAACACTGAGCTGTCTTCTAAGTAAAAATGCAAAAAAGCCTTAAAATTTCAATCAAGTTTCTATTTTTGCATTACCGTTTTGAGAAAATTAACTTATAAAGTCATGTGCCATTTTGAATGGTCACCTAGTCGCTTAATCCTAAAAGCATATTCCTTTTTGCCATGAGACTTGGTGATTAATTATTGTCGAGATGTCTCAAAAGGAAAGAGAATATTCTTTGTAAGTTATGAGACTTAGCGAAATCCTTCAGTCGTGAAGTCTCCCAATGGAGAAATACATCATCCGACAATATGAAGACAAGCAGTTAAGTCATGGTGTCACGCAATATATCCTATAGTTAACAAATTATCATGAGACTTGGCGATTAACTCAGTCACGGGGTCTCTAGATCAAAACACAATTAGTGACAAATTAAATGCTTCTGTCGCTAAGTCTCCAATTAAAAAGTCAGTCAAGTAAAAGATTCTGAGACTTGGCGACAAACCACAAGTTGAATAAAATATATGGTGGTCAGGTAGTCACTCGTTAAGAATGATAAGTCAACATTTCTTCAACGATTTAGAGACAAACAGTTAGGATGAGACACGTGTCCATAGTAAATAGAACAAAGGTTAGTCTCATGGTCTCCCAAAAGGAAAATATCATTTGGCGATTAAGAGACTAAAGGGTGTAAGGCTATGTATTTTAATATTGTTGTGTGGTCTCCAAATGATTCAAGGTTTTCAAAATATACTCAGCAACTTAGCAGAGCCATCAGATGCAGAATGGAAAAAGATCAACAGTGGTCGCTGAGTCTCTATCAAATTTGCATAAGAGTAAAAAGTGTTGGAATTATATTGAGATGATGTACTAAGAGGGGAGGGGTGAATCCGTACCTTTAAAAATTTTCTTGGTTAGCCCATTAACCCTTAATCATCAATTTGTAAATTATCTTATCTAACTGTTCATCTTTCTTTATGCATATGCAATCATATCATAAATTATTTTAGTATGTAACCATAATAGAAACATTCATGAAAATAGATAACACATAACACAAGATATGATATCGCAGAAAACTCTTGTTAGGAAGTAAAAGCTGCAGTGGGGATTGTTACCCACAAGACTTCACTATCTACAGATAAGGAGTCAGGTAAGGCTTACAATTGGTCACTTTTGATGACCTACCCTGTTAGGAGTATTATAGTGGAGGCCTGTTAAGATCTACTTCATTTGAAGCTTTAGAAACATTGTTAAGTGTGCACTCTGTTGGTGCTATTTCTTGTCCAATTTGTGTCTTGTAGTTTTCTTAGGGTCTCCTGTCATTATTGGTGTCAAGGGTTTCAGGATTGAGTTTCAAATTATTTTCATTCCTCTGCAAAAGTTCCTCAAACCCTCAACCTAATTGAAAATGGTCAAAAGTGACTAAAAAACCAAATTGCCTTGGCTGATTCTATTCTTGCATTACTTTTTCGGTCACTTAAGTCAGTTTAAGTCGTGTGTTTGTGTTGAATGGGTTTCTTTTGTTAAAAGATTGTATCATCCTAAATGCTTTAATAATTCCTAAGTCTTTCCATGTAGGTCCCTTTTACATCATCCCCTTATGTATCAGGCAACTCAAAAAAGATCAAATGACGCACTTATTCACTTATCGCCAAGATGCTCGACATCTAATGTATAAGAAAATAAGCGAAGGTGACACATGTCCTTGGTGGGGCTGAGCATGTTAAGAAAGTCCTTTTTTAAAAGGTGAGAAACTCAGAAAAGATCAGACGGTGCACTTATTCGCTTATCTCCAAGATGCTCAACATCTAACATATAAGCGAATAAGCGGAGGTGACGCATGTCCTTGGTGGGGCTGAGAATATTTTAAAGGTGTTCTATTAAATAGTACACAAGTTTGGAAAGATCTAACGGCTCGCTTAATCACTTATATCCAAGATGCTCAACATCTAACGAACAAGTGAATAAGCGAAGGTGACACGTGTCCTCATTCTATAGTGATTTATGGGAAAATAAGATAGCCATCAGATGCGAAGAGTGATGTCTAAAATCAAAGACACAAATTCAAAATTGACAGAACAAGTTGCAGAGAGCCGTTAAACCATGAAACTGAAGCTTTGGATTAATTGCAGAACGTGCGACACCTATAGTCAAATTCAATTCAAAAGATTCATTTGATTGAGGCCATGAAATTGATTAAGCCAACTACAACCTCAATAATTCACCAAAGTTATTTGAGAAAAGATGGAATTACGGAGAAAACCAGCTCCACACGACTTTTGTGCAGAATGGGTAAGCTTATTGTTCACTTGCATTCAAAATTGGGGTAGAATTTGTAGTTTAGAGAAGGTTTTAGAGCTCTTGTTTAAGAATCTAGTTCTAGTATTGATAGAAAACCCTTAGAATGGCCCCTAGAGTTGAAATTTTGGGACAGGTCGATTACCAAAAATGGAACGTTAGGGAAGATTTGTTGCAGTAGTTACCATTGTCTTCAGGGGATGCCACACAAGCTAAAAAAGTAGTTCCACAACATCCCCACTTCAAAATTGGGGAAGGATTATATGATTTGGGTAGGTGGGCAAAAGATGCTATTACTAGTTTTGATGGCCTTACTCTGTTCAGGATGGCCTATAGTCAAAGGAATGCCTCTACTCCAAACTACAATATTTGGGAATTAGATGTGGGAAAATTGATAGCTCCCGGTGTGTTCATGGATACTGATTTATTCATCTTGATCGCGAACACTTATGATAAGGTGACTAGGGTTGTTAGGGATACCCGGGGAAACATAATATTGACTGTATCAGCAGATGAAATCAGAAGGATTTTCAAGATGACTGATCCCTCCCAAGATATGGATGATATTGATCTTGAGTATTTCAAAGAAATATACAATAACCAAAGATACTATTATAGGGGTGAAGTAGTGAAGGGGTATGCCAACAAAATAGGAGACTTGGTAGTGATAGGGCCTAGAACCCCAGAACCCTTTAAATTGGATCTTTTCAATGGCATAGCCAGAAAAATGTACAGTGCCTTGTGCAATGTTTTGGGGATAAATGAAGAAGGTGAAATTCCTGTCCATATAATGTTGATGGTTGTTCAGATTATGCATCCCCACCTATCAGTAGTGTTTGACTATGCATCTTATATTGCTTAGGAAATGCATGATGGTCTTTAAGGGATCCAAGATGGAAATATACAGAAACCAGTGGGTTGGTATTCCCTCATGATGCATATGTTCTTATTCAACAGTGCTAACTTCTTTGAAGAAGAAATGGAATTGGAAAAATTCCAAGATGGTAAAGAATTTCCTGTTCAGATGTGGAGTGCAGATTTGTCCTAGGACAGAAAGAATGCTAGCTATGTGTATTTTGACAAAGTTTTTGCAACCAGACTTAAGTCATTTCTAAGAAACCAAAATGCTAGAGTTCATAATGAAATAATGATGCTTTTAAGGCCTATGGAGTATGCCCCAAAGTTGAAAATTTCTCACAATTTGGGAGATTTAATCTTATACGCTTTTTCCACAGTGATTAGGGTTTATGGTTTCAGAGGTACTCCTTATGTGTTACCCCACAGAGTCCCACTCAAGATTGGGATAGAAGAAGTTATAAGACAATTAGGTGGGCTACAGGAGGAAGCCTTGACCAGAAAGATGAAGGGACATATCTTCCTACCCTCACTAGAGCCCATCACTTTATCATAACAAAAGTAGGGTGGACACAGTTTGGCAAATAGTTTGAGCCCTATCATTTATCCACTTCCATATCCAGGTGTGCAGATAATGAAGATTTTATCATGGGCATGTTCAGGAAGAGGACCAATTGTATAATGCTAAAGCATCAATTCTACTATTCAGATGATATTATTAGGAACATTTTTGACCTAGAGGTTCAAGAAGTCAGGAAGGAAAAATGGATGGCATATAAGAAATCCTTGGACTTTGTCCAAAATTTTGACAAGACCAATGATCCTCTAAAGGATTTTTTCCCATAGTCTTATAAAATTGATTCACAAATGAATCTTTTTGAGGGAATAATGCAAAACCTAAATGAGAAGAGGTAGAGAGCATTTGATAGTGATCTAGAAAAGCCTCTTGGTATTTAGAATAGATTCCCACAAAGTAGAATAGTTCCACCTGGGAACTATGTAGTATACAAAAGAAGAGGATATACCATTGTTGCTCCCAGAGTTGATAAGCCCATTCAGCATAAGGGAAAGAGGCCAATGGATACTGATGTTCAATAAGTACCCTCTCTAAAGAGGCAAAGGGTGGAGACAAAAGAACAAGGAGGTGAATTGTATTCTCCTTCCCAATCCCCTATGCAATATGATGACCAGACCATTGCTGAGAAACTGCTCAAGATGAGAAATGCTGGTGAAGTAGTTGTTACCACTCAAGAAATACAAGAAGGGATGCTAGAAGAGCCTAAACTTACATCATTTTACCTCACAATGGTAGAATTTTCTGGCAAGGAATTAGATCCTGTGACCAAACAAGCTAGTGATGAATTCTTGTCTGATGACAATTTCATCAAAACTAGGGCTTTTATTTAGTTCCTATGGAGATGCCATATTGGTGAATACAATGACAAGTGCCAAAAAATGATAGAAGTTCAACCCAATGGTGCCAAGGAGGACATAGAGAAAGCAGTCAAGCAAGAATTAATATCAAAATTTGATAAGATTACTCCTGAAGAGGGTAGACAAATGATCAAAAGGAAAGGAGTTCTCATATTGCCACAATGAGATTTAGCTAATGCAGTGGTTTTTGATGCTATAAGGAAACAAGCTAAACCCATAAGCCCTGCTAGGACATCAATTGGTGCCCAGTTTAGTGAGGATCATGCAGCATTGGCAATTTGGTCACTAAAGAAAAAGGACAAGAGAAGAATTAAAGAAGATGATGAGAGTGAAGACACATGCAACCTAATTGTGAAAAGGGTTGCAGATACCTCAGGAACTGAAGTGGCTAACCTTGTTGTACAGGTTGCCAATTTGAGCATGAAAGTGTCAGAGAAAGAAAAGGAAGCATATGCCAGTCTGAATGAAAGATATGAGTTTGTGCTCAAAGCTTACAATGAAGAGAAGATGAAATTTTTGATTAAGGATAACAGAATAGTAGAGTTGGAAGGTAAGCAAAAGATTCAACTAGTTCCCCAAAGGCTAATTTCTCAGGACCCATATCAGCCTTCCTCCTCAAGTCTATTTATAAGATATCCCCCATCCCCTGCACCTCTGAGCCCTACTACTCTGGAAGCTATTGATGCCAAGAGAGAAGAATTAGAAGATGAGAAGAACAGGCTAATAAATGAAAGGACAATATTAGAAGAAGAGGGTAAGAGGGACTTAGAAGATTCCTAGGCCTACAAAGAAGCTGAAGAATTGGTGAAGCAAAAGCACACAAATCAGATATTTTCAAATCTCAAAAGATGTGCCAGTGAAATTAACCTTGCTAACCTCTACTCACTGGGAAAAAAGATCACAAGCATCACTAGCTGGCATGAGGATGAAAACAAGCAATGGGAGCTGACAGTAAATAAGTGGAAAGGGAAGGCATCCCTTGTCAAATACTTCTATTACCTCTCAAAAGAACAAAATAATATTGATTTTGTCCTAACAAGAACTCACAAGTGTCTCAAATTGATGATCAATTTAGACACCAAAAGGAACATGGTTATGAAGAAAATCATAACCCTAAGGGGAGAGTTTTCCAAGGATAGGTATGATATGTATCCTAGAATGTTCAAAAATTATGGGAGCATAAAGAATGAAGCCCTATGGCTGAGGCAGTTAAACAAGGCACTGACTACCAAGACAAATAGTATTGTTACACTGGCAAACACTGGTTGGTTTGTATTAACCATTGATATTTTGAGCAAAGCCAAGGTGTTTTTTGAATCTTGGGAAGCAGAAGTAGAGAAGGATAATAGTGACTAGGAGGAGTTCAATAACCGCAAAGATGAAGTTCTCAAACTTGAGTTGCCAAGTGATGAGGTGTACATTGCTTGGGTCAATAGATATGGTATAGTTACCCCCATAGCATGAAATAGAAAATATGAAGGGGACAACTAGCATCAAGGAGATTAAGATAATGGAATAGATCAAATATTAAGACCTCTACACCAACAAGAGAACAAAATCCAGGTGACAAAGACCCAACTACCTCAGAGCATCTTCAAGCATTCAGGAGGTCACAGGACAAATGATTACATGGCTTATAGCAAATATTGTTATCTCATCTGCCATAAGTTTTGTCTCTTTTCGAAATTGTATTTTGTCCTTTAGCCTAGTCATCCATAGCTTGTTGCATCCTTATTTTCCAAAAGGATTCCAAGATGACTGTGGCTACCTATAAGTATCAGGTTGTAATTTGGTAAGAAGGATGGTAAAAATAAGACTACAAGGCAGATTATTGAATTGTGTCTGACTATTGGTTTTGAGTCTTTGTGAATGTACTAGTATCCAAATCTACATTAATAAAATACAATGGAATCTTCATTTTGATATCTATAATGTCTTCTTGCATTTACTATTAATTCTTGTATGTTCAGTTTGTAAGGCACTTTAAATATACTGGTTATAAGGTAGTCATGTTCTTGTCTGTGAGTTTCTTTCAAGGAAAGTTTTAAATATTATAGATGATTGTAGAGGATTAGGGTTTATGCAAGAATTTGATACAGGGGTGTATGGATGAGAGGATAGTTTGTAATGCATTCTATCTGGGGTTCACTTGTAGTTACATTGATTGTTTTCAGTATATGTATGCTTTGTTTTGACTCTATCACCCATGATTAGGCACTGGTCATAAATGCTGGCAAGTGGTTGTTATCATCAAATTCAAATTCAATCGGTCTTTATACTCATGTTATTTCAAGTACAAGTTTAGTTAATTGTATTAAGTACAATTCACCTTTGTGATTCCTTGAAGAGTGAATCAATAGGCTAGCCTTCCTAGGCCTAAATGACATAAAAAGAAGAAGGATCTCCAATCCTTAATCCACTATTAAAACTGCTGAAAGATGATATTCTGTCAGAGGTGTACCCACCTGGGTGTGTGGAGCCCGAAGTGTACAAGGATTTTCTATCTTTGTTAATTAGCCCTTTTTATTGTGAGAATCTAACTTGGGTATAAGAGAGTCTGGCATTTATTGTCATTATAATCAATTCTGCGAGAAAAAGAGCTAACAAATTGGCAACTCTACTGGGGATTCTTGTAATGCTCTCAAAGTCATGATCATGAAATCATTTGTCCTTACAATATTGAGAATCAGTTTGTTCTTCCTTATAATTATTAGAGCAATTTTATTTTGCCTATCTGCTATGGTGCATTGTCTGAAGGTCCTGATTCTGAAGATGATACAAATTTTGTCTCAGTTGGAATAGTTGATAACTTTGAAATATATGATATGAACCCTTGTCTATTTTCAAGGGGAAATCCACTGAATGGAAAAGATTTGTAGTTACAGGCAGTGAAAGATCATTTTCTTCAAGTTACTAGGTGAAGAATTATCAGACTTAATATATCTGCAAAAATCTGCTAATTGCTTATTCATTATAAGGCAATATTTGAGATAGGACAAAGTGTTTGATCTTTATATATATTAATCCTTTGAAAAGAGGTGGCGACTCTAACTTCTGTGTAGTCTAGTATTGCATAGTGAAATATTTATTTGTTCTGTAAGATGAGCAGACAAAGAAATACCACGTCGTATTCCAGATTGAATCCTGAAAAGGATCTTGGAGAAGAGCTCCATATGCCTCAAAGGAAACAATGGTCCAAAAGAGAGGCATCTAAAAATGATTCCCAACATGTCTCTGAAGGAAAAATGGATATTCCCATTCCAGAGAGGAAGTCGTCTTCATCTAAAGATGAAAAATTTGTGGGACCAGTCGATGCTTATAGAGCTAATACCAATTTTGATCCCTTTAGAGATGGAGAAAATACTGACATAGGGTTCTTTCCTGTGGAAGAAAATCTTGCTCCACTAGAAGAGACCTCTGCTATTGAAACAACATCATATGATTTTGATAAATTGCAAGATGATGTTGTGGCTTTGAAAAGAAAAAAGAAGGAACGAGAAAAGGAAATAGCTGAAGCAAAGGGAAAATGTGAGAAAAGGATATATGATTTATTATTGGAAAGAGAAGAACTCTTAGTTGAGACTAGAAGGAATGACCTTAAAAATAAAATCTTGAATCAAGAAGTCAAAAGTCTGGATCCAGAATTGTTTGGTACCCTCAACGATGAGAGAAAAAAAACCCTGAATAAAATCTCAAACCCTGACAAGGACAAATTTGAGAAGGAAGGACCTGTAATTAGGCAGCTATTCCCATATGAGAAAGAGCAAAATGTGAAACTCAAAGAAACAACTAAATATGCCCCTGAGAAAGGTAAGAAAAAAGTTATGGGTATTAGCATAAATGAGCCTATGCAGAAAGTTTCTAACCCTAAAGGAATACCTCAAATTGATTTGGATATTGAACAAGCCAGGAAGGCTAAAGATGACTGGGAAAAAAAACTAGAAAAGTTGGAATTGGAGGCTACCGTAGCTAATATGAAGATGAAAATAGCCTTACTTCATGCTACCAATAATACAACTGCAATTAGTTCTATGCATGTCAATCAAGGAGTGCAACAATTGAATTCATCTACTGAGTTAAATGTGAACAATCAAAGTAGTGCTCCTAAGGTCCAAAAATATGGAAACAACTAAAATGTTCAGAGCTCTGGTCCTAATGTAGCTACTCAAATTAAGGGTCCTCACTCAGATTTTCAAACTGCCAAGCCCAAATAGAATGTTCCTCCACCTATTCAACATCAAGGAGGAATTGTTGGATCAAGTGGTGATAACGAGCTAGGGAATTTTCAAAGAAGGCCTATCCACATGAACAGATATAGAGCTCTCTTCTTTGAAGGCATCCCTAGTCACCCTAATGTGATCCCCAATGAGGTAAGAGATAGAATCCCTAAGTTCATTGGAAATAATGTTGTTACTTGTGAAGAGAATTTAAAAGCTTTTGGTGATAAGATGAATGACTTTGAAATTGAAGATGAGGATGTCATCATGAAACTCTTTGTTCAATCTTTAATTGAAGATGCTAGGGATTGGTTCAGAAACTTACCTAATGACAGTATTGCCTCTT
>MU227782.1:2411-13052 GCA_018584345.1 Thuja plicata | reverse complement strand
AATGTTTTTCACAAAGTGTACTAATGCAAAAATAATGTCATCAATCTCCCCCTTTGACATTAGTATCAAAAACATGATATGTGCAACATACTAAGTGTATTAGTATGTACACCTGTGTATACTTCTTCTTAGTCATTTGAATGACTCCCCCTATGTATATTCCAGTAAGTGTAAGTATATATAGTTCCTTTCCTCTAATATATATATTTGTACATAACTATATACATTTCCTTTCCTCCTTTTTTGATTCTAAAGGCAAAGGTACTTATAGCTTTTCAAAAAGGTGGGAATGTGAGGACTTAATCTCCTCCATCATCTTTTCCCATTTCTCCTTCATCATTTCTAGAGCCATGTGCTCTAGTGAAATCCTTACATGTATGCCATAGATGCTATCTACTACAGACATCTCGAGGGTTGCTATAAGATTTCTAGCATCAGAAATATGCTACTGTAAAATAGTAAGATTGGGTAGAATATGTGCCTGTAGTTCAGTAATCTCACCTTTGAGTTGTGTTTTAGCATCCCATATTTCTTGCCTTAGCCTGTTTGCCTCTATGACGGTGTCATGATGTGCCTTTATACTATTGACATGAGAGGTTAGGCTTTGTGCACTTGTTGTGACATTTGAATCTATCTCTGCTAGTTTTTCACTATTTTCTTTTGAGAATTTCTCAAGTGTGCACATCTTTTGAACTAAGGTGATTGCTTCAGCAATCATTGGCTCTAATTCATCAATGAGTTCAGAGAGCTTTACCTTGTTCAATGCCACTTCTTGGCTGATTTTATCAATTAACTTGAATTGATATTTCTTTTTCGCTTTTTCTTCCATTGCTTGTTCTGCATCTATCCCTTGCTCTATGATGGCGTCGGTAAGAACAACAATTTGTTCCTTTACTATAGCATTTGCTTGAAGTTTCACTTCAGGAACAAGTTGTTGGAGTATCTCTTTTTATTTGTCAAGTTCCAATGTTTCCCTATGCTCTTGTATCATTTTCTTTTGTATGGCTATTCTCTGACATAGCACTCCAAAATGTTGAATTTTGTCATTGTCCAAAGTGGTAATATCCCAGTTTGGAAATTCAATGACTTCATCTAGTGTCACAACCAATATGTCTTTGTTCACTATTTTCTTCTTCTTCTTCTTTGGCTGGGTGGAAGATTGATGTACCACCATCTGTAAAGCATGAGATTGGGTTGATTTGGTGGGTGAGTGTTGAGAAGATGAGGCATCCTTTTGTATCTGTTCTGTGTCCACCGACTGGTTTGGTGAAGATGTCTCCTCATTTTCCTTGGGTGTATCAATAGATGAATCTTCTTTAAGTTTTATACCTTCATTTTTCTTTACTCCTTCACTCTTATCTTTCTCTTCAACCTTTTTCATTGTATCATCAATGTTTTTATCTACCTCTTTGTTTTGACCTTTTGATACATCTTGTTGATCATCGGTTGCATCCTTCATTTCTGTATTTGTATCATTGGGAGTGTTGGATGCACCTTTGTTTTCATCGGTACCCATATCCTTTGGTATATCATCATCTTTCTTAGATGATTTATCTTGACTAGACTAAATATCAATAACATCTATTAATATATTCATGTTTGTTGGTGTATTGACTATTGCAGTGTCAATAGCTATGTCCTGTCCATCAGTATTACCCTTTGCAACATTGATGTATTCATATTTTTTAACCTCTACTATAGGGTCTTTTCCTATAATGGTATTAACAATGTTGTCTAACCATGATTCATCATTAATATCAACATCTAAGTTACCTTTTATTGACAGTTCTTCTTTGGTAACTTCTTCATCCTCTATGTTGATGTGGATGGGGCTTGCAAGTTCTTGATCATTTTTACCATCCTTTGGCCAGTCTTCATCTATAGTGTCAGTCTATTTTTGGCCTGTGATTTGTACCTCTTCATTGTCTAACTCAACTGTTGATTTATCTATTTTAGTGATAGGTTCCTTTTCAGGACTACTTTCCTCATTAGGGTTGAGTATCTCACTCCATATTTTATGAGTGTCTTCTTCTAGTTCTATAATTTGTTCTTTTAGAAATTTATAAGCTCTCAACTTGGGTGAGAAGATTTTTGCATATTTCTCCATGACTTCATTGATTTCTTCTCTCATTGATTCAGGAGGCATAAGAGAGACCAGTACTCTTTCTCTTATCCTCTTCTCTTCATGGAGTTCAAAAGTGAATCTAGAAGATATTCTATCCAATAGTTCTTGTGAAACATCACGTGTAGTGAAGTGCAGTGGGACATAATAGTGTTTGCACATCTTAGCAATAAGTGCATCTTCAATATTATTTTGTTCTACTATATCCCATCTTAACCATTTCCTAATTTTAGGATGTCCAACAGATGTAGCTTTAGAAATAGACTTACAAATATCATTAATGTCTTCAGTTGGAGATGTAACCTTTGCTGTTTCCTTTGCTTATTTCATAGTGTCAGGTTCATCCATTGCTAAATCTTCTAAGTCTTCATCAGTCTAAACATATTTCCTCCTTTTGGCAAGTGTCCTAGCTAATTGTTTTGCCTTTTGTGGTCTAGGTTTCCTCTTATACACCTTCCCTTTTACCATGGGAGAAGGAATTGCATCCTGTGTTGTTTGACTCCTTGTTCTATATTTCTTTGGTGGAGGAGGAGGTGGTGAATCAGACTTCTCTTCCTCTAATTCAATTGGCTCTACTGTATCACTGATGGGAAGCTATTCCTCAGTGAGTTCCTCCTTACCCTTTTTTTCCTCTTCACCTTATTCTTCTTCTTCTCCTTCAGAAGATATTTTCAAGTTCTTTTTCAGATTCTTTACCATTCTTTTTGACTATTTTTTAGCCTTCTTGAAAAGAAGATTTGTCTTAATCTTTAGTTTGGCCTCTTCATAGGTACCAAATCTTAATTTCTTATTGTCTATGGGTTCATTTAACAGTGCCTGAATGCATTCATTTGCTAATCCTATTTTGATTTCATATTCCAATTTCGTAAGCCATGATTTTCTTGGAACTAATGCATGTATGTAAGTGAAATCTATATCCACCATGAAACATATTTCTTTTTGGTGTTCCTCTATCAGACTCTCAGGAATTCTAGTTCTTGCTTGTAGCATTTCCTTAATGGTTTTGAAATATTCATGCATTACATTGTCAAAATCTGTTCCAAGTGATTCTATGAATTCACCTATCTAAATGGTAATGGGTCTACTTGTGTCCCATGCAACTTTTCCTATGGAAGGAAAGTATTCTTCAAAGTAAAGGAATATACACATTATGAGGGAACAAAACTTACATGTGTTTTTCCTTGAAGACCTTATTGTGCACATGTTCTCCTCAAATTGATGTAATAGGATCTCTACAAGATCCATCTTCTTCCCCTGTTTGATAATCTTGTATGTTGTTCTCATAGTAGTACTAGATATGCTGTTCATTCTACTTGCTTGGAAGATTTTGTATCCAAAAACACATGCTCCAAACTTCAGCGCTACGTCAGTAATGGTGTTGACCTTTAGTGCCATTTTATCTGATTTTGCACCAGTTAGTCTTTCAACTTCTGTTAGAGATGGATGTTTGTGACCCTGTGGTTTATCGGTTGTAGGATAACTAGTAACCACATGTATAATATCCTTAGTTATATCCTTTGGATTTTTTATCCATAGAGTGTTGTGAACTCTGCTAAGAACAATTTTAATCCATTCTGTCTTGAAAACCCCTGGAAAATGCAGTGCATTTGTGAGTCCCTTTACTTCCAAGTGTTTGTGCTCTTCTTTGAGCTTTCCAGCATCATCATAAAGGGCCCTATAGGCATTATCAAGGTCTAGATCTCCTATCTCCAAGATCTTACAATGAATATAGGACCTTACATCCTCTACCAGTAAAACCCTAGGTGGGATTCAGGAGAATGCTCCGGAATCGTCTGGTTGTGAAGCTATTTCAGGGTGTAACTTATACTTAGGTTTAGCACACGCTCCTTTATTGACAAGCTTGAAGGGTTTCTTCTTGTCATCCTTAATTTTCTCTACTCTAGAAGTCGATGCCATCATATTTGCAATTTAGGGCTTTTCATAAATAAAAAATAGTGCGGTCAGTGAGTGTATTTACTTACTAAATCTCTGTGAATGCCTGTGAATGTGAATGCTTCTTGGTTGAATTTTGCTGGGTCACTTTCCAATCTGCTCTAAAATTGCTCTAGTCTTCTCTGCTCTACTCAAAAATTGCGGGTGCAAAAATGAGTTTACCCGTCAGGCTTTTATACCTTTTTGCACCCTAAGTTGTCATTAATGCTTACCAACTCGTCAGTTTATGAAGACTGCTTTTGTCGGTAAAGACATTCATAACACCATCGGTGTCTATGCAAAGCGTCGGGGTAGCTAGCAGTTTTGAAGACTTCACCAATGATTATTGGTGAGGTTGCGAAGACAACTTTGGTTGATTCAACGTTCACCGATATCCGTCGGTTTATACTTAGCTTGTGTATTGACCGATATATTCTTGTAAGTAACACTAAATTTTTCTATGTGTTCACCAATGCAAATTGTGCCCAATAACTGATGGTTGCTTTTCAATAGTTTAGCAAGTAATAATATATTGCATCTTTATTCATGCCTATATTAAAATGTGAACTATGTATAATGGAACCGATGCATAGTAAAACTTGTCATAATGCAGTTCCATACTTACTTGTGCAATCTAGTTAGATGTAGTGATGTCACAAGATCTAGTGGATGGGGTTTCACCATTTGCATTGCTTGTTCCAGCACCTTCAGTGTTTATGGATTTTACCCACATCTTGTTTCTCATTCTTTTGATGTCATCAATGGTATTTCCATTGGGATGTGTACTTGTGTCTGTCAGTTGGTCTTTGCAATCTTTTATCACATGTCCAACCTTATGACAATGTAAACATGCCATACCTAGATTGGTCCAACCTTTTGACCTTCTGGTCCATTTTCTCATATAGTTGGTAGCAATATGACCATACCTTCCACATGCTATGCAATTTACCCATGTGTTATAGTCCCAAATATATGAGTTACCTATTCTTGTTGGTTTGTAGCTTTTATCAGTTTCCTTTTGAGTCCATGCCTTTTTTTTCTTTTTCCAACATTCCTTATGTGTATTCCCATTCATCTTGCATGTAGGAAAATACTTGTCCATATAGGTTTTTCTCTTTGGATTTGTCACTTTGGATCTGCACTCATGTGCCTTGTGTCCTTTCTTTTGACATTTATAAAAATTACCAATAAAAGTAGATTGTGCCTGAGAAATACCTTTCATTTTGCTTCTGCAAATGTTTCAGGTGTGGCCCGGTTTTCCACAGTGATTGCATGACAACTTCTTGGATCTTGGGGTTGTGAAAGAATTCCTCTTATCTGGTTGATTTGAGGATTCACCATTCTCATTGTACCCTAATGCTATGTATTTTTTGACTCTCCTTTGTCCATCAAGAAAATCATCCATCCTTCTGTTGTTATCCTCAACCTTTTTGATTAACTCATTGTGTTGATTTTGGATTTTGATTTCATGCTTCAATTTTTCATTCTCTTCTCTTTGCTCACAAATGATCTGTATTATTTAAATGAGTTATTTATTAATCTATTTGCATCTTGACTCATAAGAATAATCTGGTTGGTAACCTCATGGTGATGCTTAGTGAGTCTTAGAATATCTGATTCTTTCTCTTGTAGTTTCTCTATAATTTTCCTCCTATCATCAATGGCTAGTGTTCTTTCATTTTCAGCTTTTCTTGCATCATTCGTGACATCAATCATTTTTATCATTTGAGTCTCTTGACCAATTTGCAACATCTTGATTTGATCTATCAGATATAGATTGATCTCTTGTATACTTGTAATTTATTCAATTGATGCATCTGAAGCTTTGCTCAATGATTCTTCTACTGTTTCAAAGTAATCTATTATTTCCAATTCTTTGTAGTCTTTCTCATTCAGCCTGGTTGCCATAATCTTCCTTTCATCAAGAAGTTTTCTTAACTTTATTTTCACCTCCTTATACTGCTCATAGGTTATTTGCATTTGTAACTGCTCATTCTCAATAGTCATGTCCATTCTGAACTTGTCCATTGCTCTGATCTTTTCTCTCAAGTCTTTAATCTTTTCAAGAGAGAGACTTAGCTCTGATACCAATTGTTGGAATTATATTGAGATGATGTACTGAAAAGAGAGGGGTGAATCAGTACCTCTAAAAATTTTCTTGGTTAGCTCATTAACCCTTAATCATCGGTTTGTAAATTATCTTATCTAACTGTTCATCTTTCTTTATGCATATGCAATCATATCATAAATTCTTTTAGTATGTAACCATAATAGAAACATTCATGAAAATAGATAACACATAACAAAAGATATGATATTGCAGAAAACTCCTGTTAGGAAGTAAAAACTGCAGTGGGGATTGTTACCCACAAGACTTCACTATTTGCAAATAAGAAGGGGCCGGTTAAGGCTTACAATTGGTCAGTTTAGATGATCTACCCTATTAGGATTATTATAGTGGAGACCCGTTAAGATCTACTTCGTTTGAAGCTTTAGCAACACTGTTAAGTGTGCGCTCTGTTTAGAGACTTGTAAAGAACGGTTAAGTCCACCTTCTACAAAAATATTTTAGATGTGATGCACTTGTTATAATTCAAATACATAAGTCTTTGTTCTGATGATATATGAAATATTCAATTGCTAATAATAGATCCAATTAAGCTTCATACATATAAGTAATCATCCTTCCATGATTGAATAATACCTTTATCTGCTCGTCGGTAGCCTCTATGTGTTCTTGACAACTGATGTGTTTTGTTTCTGAACTTTGCATGAATTCTGCCTTCTACTCCTTAGATGCTCTACGTGGCTATCAAAAATAATGAATTCATAACTCACAATTGAGTTTGAACATCTATTTATACTAAATTAGGCTCAATTCTTGATTCATGCATCACAAGTTAACTCTAGATCCAAGGTTCAAAACTTGACCTTGATCTTTAGTTAGATATGTTTTAGATCCATTAGGATGCATTAAAACATTTACATAAAGCTTGCTTGACCCTCAAGTTATGATTTGAAAAAAATAAAAACTCTATAAATAGAATTACATTTTTTATCCGTCGTGTAAAAATCAGATCCACAATTTGTGGGTTCTCTAACTGACTGTTGGTTTTGACGGTCAGTTTTCTTGGTCATCGGTGTTCCTTTCTTGAACTTGTCATTGGGTATGCCTTTTCTGTTCCTGTCAGGTTAGTTCTCAAAAATGTGTTTCCAGTGATGCTTGTGGTCGCTGGTGATGCTTGTTACTTTCATACTTAGCATTCTTCATGACCTTTGTGTTTTGTCAGGTATGCTCGCTGTTCGCCGGTAATGCTTGATGTTCGCTGATAAAGCTTGTAGTCTGCCGGTGATCTTTATCAATGTTTTTCACAAAGTGTACTAATGACAAAATAATGTCATCAAAAAGTTCTCGGGACAATGAGATTTTCTTTAGTCGCATAGTCTCCGAATTAAAATTAAAAGATAAGGTTTCATGGGCTAGTTGCATAGGCTCCGAAAGAAATATTAAAGAGCAATTTTAATCAGTGATTGGGCGACTAAGGTTGGTCGCGGGGTCTCATAAAGTAAAATAAACATATAGAGACTTAGCGATAAGTGTTTAAATGATGAAAAGTAACCTTGGTTTTGGGGTCTTTGAATAAACTCTGGGTTTGGAATTTGATCCGGCGACTTGGATTCATTCAGTTGCGTGATCGCTAGAAGTTAATCATGGTTAAACTAAGTGAAGAAAATCATATAGTCGCTGGATCTCCAGAAGAATTGAGTTAAGAGATTTGATCAACGAAAAAGAGATAATGCACAGTCGTGTGGTTTCTAAATATGAAAAGTGATAAAAGGTGACACTTGCCAACATGACAACATAGAGATTCATCGTCCAATGAAAATCCAGGAGATTAATTACTATATGAAAAGGGTAGCTGAGATGTTTGGTGAAGAACCAATCATGTGAAGACATGTCATTCTATTCAAATTTTATAAGGGTTTTTCTGAAAAATGCACTCATATGAATTTGATTTCCTATCACATTCATGAGCTATGACTAGGATTTCAATTAATTCCATAGCATTTTAAATTGAAGGCAAAATTGATTGCTTCTTCAATGATGAGCTAAGTACTTTGAAAAGTTACCATAAAGAGATGATCACAGGTTCATTTTCATTTATCACACATCTAGAATTTCAGAGTGAAGAATTGCTAGGTTTTTTGTGTCCATAAAGTAGAAATTGATCAATTTCAGGGTGATTTTCTAGTTTTCAAGGTTCTTGAATTGTTAGCAGTGCACAGAGAAGAGTAGGCAGTCCTGAGAGAAGATTTGTCTCAATATCGGTAAAAGAGAAAGTGAAAATAGAGAAAGATGAATAAAGCAATCAGTGTGGCTTCTACCAGTGGGAAGAGTGATGAAGTAGATGATGATGCTAAGGGAAAGAGGAATTTCTCTGATGAATTTCTGAAGTTATTGCCTGGGTCTACGCAGAACAAGAGGGCAAACTCCAACTTATTGGCAGATGAGTACTGTGAAATCACTAGAGATGCCTGTACTCTAGGTTCCACAGTTTTTTCTCTATACAACTATTTTTATAATAATTCTGATAAAGCCATCCCTATATCAAACCCTTGGACTAGTGGTCTAGCTAGGTTAATCGTCCTTGATGTCTATGAAGATGTAGACTTGTTTCTAGGTCTTGCAAGCCATTATGACTCTTTGTCTAGGACAATTAAAAAGAATGATGGTACTGCATTGTTGATTTTGAATAGGAATTCATTCATGCAAGCCTTTGGTTTATATAGTACCATGTCCACCAAAATTAATATTACTACGAAAGAAGAAAGGTATAGGTTACAACCTGGGGTTGCTAGAAACCAGTTGCAAAAACATATTCTTAAGGAAGTTAGAAACCATATTGCCCCTATACCTACAACTGCACCCTACTATTTTAAAGATTTTCATTTCTATATCAAGTACATTGCTTATGCTTTGTGTAGAGTGTTGGGTATATATGGAGGAGCTGAGAAAATAAATTCTAGAATTTTAATGATGGTGTTAGATTTGCAAGATGTGCATTCTAGCACTAGTTATGACTATGTACAGTATATCATTGACAAAATGAATGAGGGGTTTGTAGTTGTACAGATGAAGGAGAAAAATCCTAAGGAGAAGGATCCTAGGTTTTTACATTATTCTATCCTGATGCATTTGTTATTGCATTTCAATTATGGGATCATGAATGTGAACAACTTGAACCCTTAGAGGATTTTTCAGGACCGACCCAATCCTATTCAGTTTTGGATTAGGATATGGAATTATACATCCAAGGATTGGGACTTTTGTGGATTTGAGAGTTGGATTGTATATCCCTTGATGTAGAGTATGGGTATTAGAAAGAGTAGGTTCCCAGTGAAGGTGATGCAGTTGTTGAGACCTTGTGAATATGTTGATAAATGGGAAAGTGACCATAACTGAGGAGACTTCTTTTTAGAAGAGAATTTTACTATGATCAGGGTATATGGAGGCACACATCCTCTTCATGTCCTACCATATCATGTGCCATCCAGAGTTGCAACTATGGAGTTCATTTGGAAGCTATTTTTGACAGATAATGAGCACTTTGCACCACATAGGAAGGGGACATTAACCCCTAGGCAATTCAAAAATTTTCAGTTTACAATTGGGAAGGGTGCTATTGATTTAGTGAGCACATGGTTGGAAAGCTAAAAGATGGGAGCAACATTGTATAGATACATTGATCTAGAAGGATTTATTGTAGGAGCTAGGAAGCTCTTAACTCCTACCATACCAAACACAAATGTACATGGTTTTTGTGTGGAGGATGTTACAAGGAATATCGTTGATGACGATGAGGTAAGAACTAGAAGGGAGAGAATTTAGGAGCTACTGAATTTGGAGAAACAAATAAAGAGAAATGGATTATCATTTGGAGGTTTTTACCTTGACCTACCCTATTTTGATAAAATTAAAGCTATGATAGATAATTTTTATACACTCTGTGAGCAATTAGATGGAGTTTTAGATATGAAGAAAGGGGGAAAAGAGTCTGAATATTTAGAGTCTAAATATGAGAGTGAGAGTGATGGAGAATATTCCCATCCACCTCAAATTGATCAACCCCAACAAAATGTTACAGAGGCAGCTCAGATACAAGGAGAACAAGGGCATATCTGTAATGCCCAAAATAATCTGAGCAAAACACAACTAATAATTTTTTTTTTTTTTTTTTTGACTGAATTAAATATTATAACTAATACAACTTACGAAAACAAACATAACTTTAATTGCGTGGTCACTTTGTAATAATAATAACCTTGGTATACTAGGGTAAGATTTAAAATGTAACTCATTTAGTACAATAATGACCTTAAACTCAACAGTTAATAATTTCATTAAAAAAAAATGAGGTCATCTTAAGGAAATTAATAACATTTCCTTGATAAATATAATCTTCTGGTTAATCCAAACTGTTACAATTAGGTTGTAATACGTTTATTTCGTTTAGGGTTTTAATAATATAATATCAATAATTTTTACTGTGACAACCTTGAAAATTTAATCTCTTATTTGAAAAGTG
>MU227781.1:1976373-1991616 GCA_018584345.1 Thuja plicata | reverse complement strand
ACCAATTATAAATACGTCAAAAATTCGACAAAAAAAGACCGACGAAAGTTTTGGTCGTAAATTGGTCAAAATTACGGTCAAAATTTTGACCAATTGTCGTCAAAAATTGAGGTCAAATTTACTAGTGAGATATGCCCAAAGATCTGTTGTCCTATTCAAATTATCCTCCATGGTCAAATCAAAGCCCTCCATCATGGATGAGCTATGGTAGAATACCATGGAACACCCATAAGGGAGCTTGACCTCCACAAAAGGGTCCACAACCTAGTTGGCAACCTCCACCTCCAAGTTGGCAGCAACCATTACCAAATTATCAACAACCTCTGTGGAGAGGAAATAAATCTTGGGGTCAACAAACTCAATAATACCAATAAAAACCTCAGCTGCAAGGACCCCTAGATTAGTAATCCATTATTCCATATATTTCCAACCCTCAAACTTTACCTACATGAAGCACACAAATTCTTACTAAGCATGCACCTAAACCCAATAAATGACTAGTTCAAGGAGGCTTGTTTCAGGTATATACATCAATAACCTATTTATTTCCTCAGTGTCAATAATGTACACTTAATATTAGAGAAAACATTGGCTTCCCCAATTCCTCCTCTTATCACATAATTCTAAGAAGATGATGATTCCATGGTCATGTGACCTTGTCTAGTCATCAAGATCTACAAGATAATTCAAAATAGGTACGGCAAGCACATTTTCCTTTTGAAAATAAGTCTACTCCATTTTCTACAAGATTAATTGAGCAAAATATTGATCTTGTTAATAATTTTTACTTTCTGAAACAATTAAAAAGTATAAGCATTAGGATACCCTTATTTCAAGCAATTAAGGATATCCTTATTTATAGTAAGCATATCAAGAAACTATGTATTAATAATCCATGTCGCAAGAGGAAGGACCCTACCATAATACATGTCATGGGTAAGTTAGCATAAATTATGTTAGGAAAGCTGGTAATTCCAAAGTAAAATGATCTAGGTAGCCTAGTAGTGAATGTCACTATTAATGGATTTCTAATTCCAAATATCTTGATTGACCTTAGAGCTCCCTTAAATGTCATGACTAGATAAATGATTAAATCCCTACAATTGACCTACCTAAGGCCTACCCCTACAGTCTTATAGCTTGCAATTAGTTGTATTTTCAAACCAAAGGGAATAGTTGAAGATTTAGTCATTACTCTTGACTCATAGGAGTATCCAGCAAATTTTATGATTCTCCAACCTAAGGCTCATTTAGGTGGATATCCACTTGTATAATCTTAAAAGGGAAGCACTTCCATGTTAAGAGTGTTTAGCCCTCCTTAGGGGGAATTTTTGACCACCATCATATTGTCCCCTCATTTACACATCCTCTCTTACTTCTGTGTCTGTTTAGGACCCTGATTGGGCCTCTCCAGGCACCATCCCTCCCATCTGGCATGTTTTCCAGGGTCCTGACTCCCTAGGTCAAGGTTGACCTCTACCTTGACCTAGGTCAAGGACAACCTCAACCTTGACCTATGTCCCCCTTTCAAATCTGGAAGTCTGTCGGCTGCTGGAGGTCATCAAAAGTTCATTTCCCACTTTTGGGTCAGCTATTTTGGGTTCTGAAGTGATGATTCTTAAATTATATTTAATATAGGTCCTCTCCTAGGGGTATAGGCCTAATTGGAATTTAATTATCCTATGTAGGCCTCTCTAGAAGATTGTGCCCTAGTTTCATATATAAGGAAGTTTTCTCCTCTCATTTTCTCTAACCATCAACTAAGTGAAGAACTAAGAAAGTGTGATCAAGCACCTCTAAAGAAGTCATCAAGAAAAAATTTCAAGCATCCATTGTTCTACATTTTTTCAAGCTTTCAAATTGTTAAATTCTTCCTCTCAAGCATTCAAGTTCTCCATTGAAGATCAAGGATTCAAGCTTTCAAGCCTTTGAAGGCATTTGGTTCAAGGATTCAAGATTCATCATTCAAGCCCTAGATCTATCCATCATGGTGGTGTGATCTTCCTTCAAGATCCTTAGTGTATCCTTGAACATTCATTCTTTCTCCCTTCAAGGTGGATTCCAAGCATACAATTATGGAGGTTTATGGTTTCTAATTGAGTCCAAGCTTTCATATTTACATACTTGTTTACATTCGAAATAGAATTGCATATCTATTTGAATATCATAGCTTCATTATTAGATTTACTTCTACTACTTTCTAGCATTATTCATTTCAATTATTGATTTCAACATTAATTCCTAAATCAGGGTTTGACTAAGGCAAACCCCTCCCCCCAACAAACAAACCATTTTTCTTGTAGGTACGGGTTTGGAACAGTAAATCAGAGTGCAGATTTGGATACCCTTTTCAGCAAACTTTCAAGATCCAAAAATAGATTTTCAGTCTGAGACTTTTTAGGTTGGTTCTGCCCTAGGTCAGAATCAGAAATTCTGGGTGAATGGTGACATTGACTTGAGGGTACAAATTGGAACTGTGTCAGAATAGAAAAAGATTTTTGGGTTTTATTCGTCTCTGCATTTCTATTCCAGATCCAGTCTCATATTTTCTAGAAACTGAGTGTAGACCCCTGAAAATAGCATTCTTCAGATCTGCAATATTTCAAGGTTAGTACTTTTCTCCTATCTATTTCATTTAAAGTTATCAATCTTTCTAAATCTATCACACACTCTCTTCTATAAAATAGGAATTAGGGTTTTTCTCTTTATCCCTATCCTTAATAGGTTGATTCATTTATGCATTGATCCTTTCTTTAGGGTTAATCAATTTGGATCTTCCCTTTGAGAAATTTGGGATTAAGAGGACAAACTTACCTTCTTCGCACATATTCAATACACATCTATTTCAAATGTAACAATCTATCTAAATTCTATTTCTTATGTTACACCACTAATATTGGGTGGACCTTGGATAGAAACTATAGATGCCTTCATTGGATGTAGGTCAGGAGAGATGGTAATTTCAAATGGTAATGTTATTAAAAATCTCATATTATATCCTCCAGCTCAACCACATCAATAAAATGAACAAGTCATTTGGCCTAATATAGGAGATGGAGAAGACAATTCATTGTCAACCCTTATGATGATTGATAGGAGCCTTGTACTAAACCTATAGGATGAAGATAAATTGTTATCTCATATCATTCAAAATGATTCTCAAAGGGATCTAGAATATTTCACTTGTTTGTTGTGCTCTTCTTTCCCATTACACACCATTTTTCCTTCAGTCTCTACTAAGTGGTACCTATCAAATTGTGCAATGTTACACAAGCTTCTTCCACATACAACTAATGAGAGGCTCCAATGTTTAAAGGTTTCATCCATGAATCTTCTTGTTACTCAAGATTAAATTACCTCAGGATGATAACTCAATATAAACAATGAGCTCACTCAGGACCAACAGAGTCGATTGATTTATGTACTACAATAAAACAAGACAACATTTGTATGGGATTACCAAGATATGAAGGGACTTGACCCCAATCTATTCATACATTGCATATACATTAAGGATAACTACAGACCATTCAAGAAGTCACAAAGGTGAATGAAACCAATAGTTCAAGATATTGTTAAGGTTGAACTTCCAAAGCTATTAAATGCAGGATTCCTATACCCTATTTCTTACAGTCAGTGGGTTTATCCTTTGGTTATAGTTCCAAAAAAGGTATAAATGGAGGGCATGTATAGATTATAGGGAGCTCAATTCAGCAACAAGGAAGGGCCACTTTCCTCTTCCATTCATAGACCAAGTGCTTGATTCTCTGGTTGGTAAGAAATAATTTCCATTTTTGAATGGTTTTAGCTTGAATATAATCCAATTAGGTGTACGCCTCTCTCTCATGATTTGTGATTCCTAAGATTTCCAAAGGCAAGGGTTAGTACAAAAGGTTTACAATGATATAAATCAAGTACACAAGAACTACTAAAATGAATGACTTGAAACGTAACCAATAAAATGTACAAGCAATGAAAAGGAAAACAAATGAATGCAAATCCCAAAGTTCTTGAAGCTTCTATTGTCTCTCTCTACTCCTTCTGAAATGCTATTTTTGATGCTCAGTATTGGTGTGGGCAGCATCTATGACTTGAGAAGCGTTGAGAATTTGATACTTGAAATGTGTGTGTGATCGCAAGATGGCTTGAATGCTAGAACCAAACTGACATAGTAGTGGCTTGAAATCCTAGATCCTTCAAATGGTTATGAAGGGTTTATTATATAGGAATTGGGGATGATATGAACGGTTGAGATCAATCCCAGAGATAGGGAGATGAATGGTTGAGATTAAAAGGAACTGGAGAAGCCATCAATAAACTCCACCTCTTCAATTGGTAAAGAGGAGATAGAGGTTGGTTGACTGAAGAGCTAATTGTGAGTTACCTTTTTGAACTAAGGAGGTGGGTGAAGTTACCCATGTAGACTGGAGAGATGGGTGGGGTAACCCATGTGATCTGATTGGAGTTATCTCTTTGAAGATAAATGAATACTTAATTCATTTATTTAATTAAAGTTTTCAACATGTGAGATAATTGAATTCTTTTTTATTTAGAATTGCTTTATTCGGTGAAATTAAATTAATTTAATTTAATTGGAAGAATTTAATTAGTAAGTTTAAATATTTGAATTTAAACTATAGGAAATTGAATTTAGTTAATTAATTATTGGTAATTAATCAATTAAGGTTAATTAATTAAATAAAATTAATTATTTAATTAATTTTGGGAATTTGATTAAATGGTTTGGGGAATGAATTTGGAGGAAAATAGATGATTAATTAACAATTAAAAAACCATTAATTAATAGATGAAAATTAGTATTTTTAATGTAAAGTCGCAAGCCTGTCCATTTTATGGTGTCTACATTTGCCCCTCTTTGATGTGATGTGACTTATCGCAGTGTGTCAAAGATTCTTTGATTTTGATCCTGCCCCGGCGATAGTAGGTGTATTTATGCCCCCTCAACAAATTTGAGCGAAAAAATCTCAACATGAGCGTTAATTTGTTGAAACTGTAATATCTGAATCTGGGTAAATGACTGTTTTAAAAAATGCCTCTGATATTGCCTATGGAATTTTCCAGGGACCGGGAAGAAAAATCAGACCTCATAGTGAAATTAGGGTTTGTGGGAACCCCTATAAATAGCCAAGAGAGTCATTCAGTTGTCACATTGCCTTCTTGGAGCTCTCAGAACCTTGGTGAGTTTGTGCTTAGTTTTCTTGCTTTTTTTCTCCTGTTTTCATGCGATGCCAGGCTTACCGGGAGTTACACACATATCCGACCAAGTCTAGATGTATCAGAGACCAGCTGGCACAGGATGTTTGCTGAGTTTTATCACTTTGCGTGTCATTAATGCCTATTTTTATCGCTTTGAAAATTTGTTTTTTTTGAATTTTTTTGCCTGTTGTGCCACAATTGTTTGTGGTTTTGCCGCAATTGAGGTTTAAATGTCGTAATTACAGGCTTAGTGCTGCAAATTATAAGTGTGTCGCACTTGAGTAGTTTGCATCCCACAATTGATGTTTATGTGCCACATTTGCATTTCATGTTTTGCATTCGCATAAGAGTACTGCACTTGTAGGGTTTTTTGCCGCAATTGTTGTTTTAGAACTGTTTGCCTGATTTCCTTGTTTGATTTCTGCATATTTTGGTTTCTGGCACTTTCCTGTATGACTGATACTGATATTTTTCTGATTTATTTCAGTGTGCAGTTCATTGGGCAGATTTTGCGCTGTCGGGAGTTGAGGCCGGCAGGTCTTGTTTACAGGTTCCAGCTCTCAGAGGATGAGAGGTCAATTCTTAGGGACTTAGGATTATATTGGATATGTTACCTGCCAGAGATCATGACCAACAAGGGTCTGATCTCTACTCTTGTAGAGTGTTGGCATTCTGAGACATGCACTTTCTAGTTACTCACTAGAGAGTGTACTGTTACATTGGATGATGTGTATCACATCCTCCAGCTTTTGATCCAAGGTGCACTTGTGGAGTATGCCACCAGTTCTGGTATTGTTGCCTTAACGGAGCTCTCTAGATTGCCTCAATTATGCCACCCATTCTAGTATTATTTCCTTAACAGAGCTCTCTGGATATCCCCGAGATCAGCTTGGGTTATCGAGTGCATATGATATTCCATGGTCCAGATTTGGTTTGATCCTTGACAGGCTGTCCACTCTACTAGGCAGTTTGATTTGTGGCATCTTGTGCCCCTATCATTGCCAGCGTGGATTTTCTGTTAGCTTTGGTACTATTTTGCAGAGTATGGTCCGGGATCGTACTGTTTATGCATGGGGGCCATGCATGTTGGCTCATATGCACTTCCACTTGTTCTACACGGCTTACCTTAATGGTAATTCACTCGGTTGTGGCGCTACCCTCCTCTAGATATGGGTGTGGGAGCACATAGATGTCTGTCATCCTATTGGTACACGTGCTTTGCCTGTAGATAGGCCATATGTGTACATGTATGATGGAGCCATTGTTCAGACCCACATGGGTCATTTTGTATATTAGCATCACCAGCTTGATATGATGCCCTATTTCATATGGAGGCCTTATAGAGATTGCCATGTTTGGGATGGAGAGGACATACATCTTCCCTTCTGCCAGCAGCGGAGATATTTGATTGGTTGTGTGACTGACCATGTTCACATGATTGATTTTCACAACACCAACAGGGTTTTGCGTCAGTTTGGTGAGTAGCAGGATGTGNCCAGCAGCGGAGATATTTGATTGGTTGTGTGACTGACCATGTTCACATGATTGATTTTCACAACACCAACAGGGTTTTGCGTCAATTTGGTGAGTAGCAGGATGTGTCTGATTCTTATGCTTATTTTGCTTGTAGGTCAAGGGACTCTGCCGTTTGGGGTGGTGTTGTATCTCTTGATACTGCTCGTACTGAGTTTGTAGGGTTACTTCCTATTGCGTGGACATGGCGATCAATCCAATCTATAAATTGTCACAATCATGAGCTTTACGAACCAGCATTGGGCCCATCTGACACAGCTTGATCAACTATTGGGCCCAGACTCGACAAGTTGCACTTACAGATGTCTCTCACCCTGTTGCTGGGATGCTCATGAGGAGGTGACATTGGGTACGATGAGGGAGGGGTGGTTAGGATGGAAGGAGGGATGGTGGTCATGATAGAGGGAGGGTAAGAGGTCAAGATGGTGGACGGGATGATGGGAGAGATGATGGTAGGGGAGGGGAGATGACAGGGGAGATGATCCTAGTCCTAGGGGTGCGGGTGGTGGAGTGAGGACTAGAGGTGGGCGTAGTGGAATTCATTCCAATACTCAGAGGGTTGGGTTGAGTATTATTTTAGAGGATGAGGAGGCGATGGAGGAGGAGGCACCTTAGTTGGTGCAGAGAGTACGCCGACAGACTGGTGTTTTTTGGATCCGAGAGAGGAGGATAAGGTGGTGATAGAGGATGTAGATGTGGAGATAGGAGATATAAATGTGGTGATAGGAGATAGGGTTCACCAAAATGTATCCCTCTCTCTTGTGACTCATGATTCCCAAGCTTTCCAAAGGCAATGGTTAGTAGCAAAGGTTTACAATGATATAAATCAAGTACACAAGAAATACTAAAATGAATGACTTGAAACGTAACCAATAAAATGTACAAGTAATGAAAAGGAAAACAAATGAATGCAAACCCCAAAGTTCTTGAAGCTTCTATTGTCTCTCTCTACTCCTTCTGAAATGCTATTTTTGATGCTCAGTATTGGTGTGGGTAGTGTCTATGACTTGAGAAGCATTGAGAATTTGATACTTGAAATGTGTGTGTGATCGCAAGATGGCTTGAATGCTAGAACCAAACTGACATAGTAATGGCGCACAAGAGCTTGAAATCATGGATCCTTCAAATGGTTATGAAGGGTTTATTATAGAGGAATTGGGGATGATATGAATGGTTGAGATCAATCCCAGAGATAGGGAGATGAACGGTTGAGATTAAAAGGAACTGGAGAAGCCATTAGTATTCTCCACCTCTTCAATTGGTAAAGAGGAGATAGAGTTTGGTTGATTGAAGAGCTAATTGTGAGTTACCTTTTTGAACTAAAGAGGTGGGTGAAGTTACCCATGTGGAGTGGAGAGATGGGTGGAGTAACCCATGTGATCTGATTGGAGTTATCTCTTTGAAGATAAATGAATATTTAATTCATTTATTTAATTAAAGTTTTCAACATGTGAGATAATTGAATTCTTTTTTATTTAGAATTGCTTTATTTGATGAAATTAAATTAATTTAATTGAAATTAATTTAATTGGAAGAATTTAATTAGTAAATTTAAATATTTGAATTTAAACTATAGGAAATTGAATTTAATTAATTAATTATTGGTAATTAATCAATTAACGTTAATTAACTAAATAAAATTAATTATTTAATTAATTTTAGGAATTTGATTAGATGATTTGGGGAATAAATTTGGAGGAAAATAGATGATTAATTAACGATTAAAAAATCATTAATTAATAGATGAAAATTAGTGTTTTTAATGTAAAGTCGCAAGCCTGTCCATTTTTGGGTATCTACATTAGGATAGCTCCAAAAGATCAGGATAAAACCAATTTTATCTGCCCATGGGGCACGTATGTTAGAATTCAAAGAATTCTATCACCAAGATCCACTGCAACAAAAACCTGTCACAAAAGCAAAGAATGGAGACACAACTAAGAATGATCTGAAAGATGAAATATTCATTCAGAGAGGGAATAATAAAATACAATGAGCTCAAACCTTATAAAGGTGATCAAAACCCTGAAAGTGGAGAAACCTAGTTTGCATGATAATAATTAATAAAGAATTAATTATTACATGCCTAAAGTTTAGCTTAAGTAACTAGAGATATTAAGTGACTTTAAAAATTAAATCAAAATGATTTAATTAATAAGTGAATTAACTTATTACTCTAACGCCCCCATTAAGATAAACTTAGGGAGAAGCTAAAAACCTAGAAACAACTATTGAAAGAAGGAAATGGGTCCCAACACATGGCCTAATCGAATACCCAAGTATAAAAAAATCTATGATAAAAAGGAGAAAAGGAGAAACCCCAACAGGAAAAACCCCTCTCTAAAAAGAGATGAAACCTAGTGAAGGACTAAAGAAGCCTCCATACTAGAGAATTTCCCAGAAAATAGGAACACAAATTAGGTAGAGAATACTATAATCTGCATGAGTGCCCTCAAATGACTACTCAATCAGGATGGCAAACAAAGTCAAACATCAAAACTCGAAGATACAGATGGAAAAAACACCAAAGTCTGAAGAGCTTATCAAAAGAACATGAAGAACACCACTGAAGCATGAAGCTGCAAACACTATCAAAGAATAACTATTGGAACCTCCACTAAAATAGAACATAATCAGGTAGAGAAGACATTAACCTTCATGAGTGCCCTCAAATGACACTACTTGAATCAGGATGGAAAACAAATGCAAACATCAAAACTCAAAGATACAGATGGAAAAAAACATCGAAGTCTAAAGAGTTGATCAAAATATGGAAGGGTGCCTCCAAAACAAGAATGAAAGAGTGTCCATATGCTAAATGATCCATCTCACCAAAATGCATAGGTACCCAGCCACTGCATCCGCCTAGTACATAGGAACAAATACTAAATATGTAGCTCACTCCATCAAACCAAGAAAGCATTAGAAACAATAGGAAATACCCCCCCCATAATGTTGAGTAGGGAGAGGCATGATAGGTACACTTAACCAAACTTCCAAGAACAACTACATATCGAAGAAAGCACAAACACATATAAAGGATTGTGTCAAGGATGATCAATCTCTTAACACACATAATGAGGTTAATGTCGTGGAAGGAACACTCACTTGACAAAGGGGGATCAAACCCCCCCCCAATGGAAATTTATAATGCAGTGTGAATATAAACAGGCACAAAATGTGCAAGATCCCAAGCATGCAATAGATGGCACTTTATCTCAATGAGTTTACAAAAAATAAATGTTACATAAATATGTGTCTATAATGCTCAGGATTGACAAAAAGTTGTAGAAACATAAGTAACAACTAAAAAGGAGTCATCTCGAGCAAGGAAAATGATCTCAAGACCTTTAACATCCACCATATTGTAAAAAAGAAAAAAAATTAAATAAAATATACCTAGAGCAGATTCTAGAAATGAGACTCATACAAGAAGGAGATCATAACCAACTTTCCAACAATGTACAGAAGTCTAAAAATGGAGTCCATATGAGCAAGATATGACTCCCAAAGTGCAAATATGAACTCTGACTTTGACTGGCAAAAAACTCTGTAAGACGGCAAAATCAGAAAACCAAACCTGGAAAATCAAATCGAGCTCAGAACCAGCTTTCCAACAATATCTCATTTGGAGAAAAAACATTTGTTTGTTGAACTTATGAGAAAAAAAAGGACAGGACCCCTAGAAGTCAAAAAAAAGAGAGCTTGGTGGCTCCCCAGGCTCATAGCTCAATGGTGGTCGCTCGGCGGTGTGAAGGTGGCCGCCGGGAGGTGCACCCTAAATTATTTTTTTTCAACTTTTGACTTTCCATCTTAATTTGCGTGTCTAAAATAGGGCTACATGCAAAAAGAAATTGCCTCAGAATCCAACTGTGTCCAAAATGGACGTGCCTTATATGAAAATAGGGGTTTTTGGGCCTTGTAGACACAATTGTGAGGTCAATTTGTGCCCATAGTGCTTTGAGAAAAAGATTCACACAAAAAATATGTAAATTTAAAACCCTCAGCACTCCAAAAAATCTTCAAAAAACTCAAGAACGGGCTGCAATATTAGCATGGCTCTCATACCATGTTAGAATTCAAAGATTCTATCACCAAGATCCACTGCAGCAAAAACCTGTCACAAAAGCAAAGAATGGAGACACAACTCAGAATGATCTAAAAGATAAAATATTCACTCGGAGAGGGAATAATAAAATACAATGAGATCAAATCTTATAAAGGTGATCAAAACACTGAAAGGGGAGAAACCTAGGTTGCATGATAATAATTAACAAAGAATTAATTATTACATGTCTAAAGTTTAGCTTAAGTAAACTAGAGATAATAAGTGGCTTTAATAATTAAATCAAAATGATTTAATTAATAAGTGAATTAACTTAATACTCTAACAACATATGCATATTGTGTTCTTCCATTTGGTTTATGTAATGCTCCTGCCACATTTCAAAGAGGATTTCTTAGCGTCTTCTATAATCTCACTCATGATTGCATAGAGTTTAATATGGATGATTTTACTAAATATGGTGATACTTATGAAGAAGACTTGGGAAATCTAAAGAAGGTACATACTTTCCAGATGTAGAGAGAGAAATCTATCTTTGAGTAATGAGAAATACTATATGATTATGCAAGAAGGTGTGGTTTTAGGACACTACATATCAAAACATGGCATTCATGTGGATCCAACGAAGATAGAGGTCATATCAAAATCTTCATGTTCCTTCTACGAAAAAATATGTTATAAGTTTCTTTGGTCATGCTAGGTATTGTATAGGTTTCATCAAAGATTTCAGCAAGATAGATGTTCCTTTATATATACTTCTAACAAAGGATGTAGAGTTTGATTGGACTCGTGAATGTCAACAAGCATTTTACAACTTAAAGATTTATTGACCAAGGCACTAGTATTTATAGGCCCAAATTGGACATTACCATTCCATATCCACACTGAGGTGCCTGGCCATTTTGTGGGAGTTTTCCTAGGAAAAAAGGAAGGTAATATTGAATATGCCATTTATTACATTACTAAAAACCTTAAATTTGCATAATTGAATTATACTATCACCGAAATGGAGATGATGGAAATGGTCCATGCCATAAATAAATTCAAGCACTATATAACAGGTTATCAATTATTCATACATATAGATCATGCAACAATCAAGTACCTCATGAATAAACCTATTATTAGTGGAAGATTGGTTAAATCATTTCTACTTCTTCAAGAGTTTGATATAACTATAATAAATAAACCAAGCAAACCTAATGTGCTGGCAAATTTTCTTTCAAGACTAACTTGTGGGGGAGAGGAACCTGTTATAGATTACTCTTTTCCTGATGAACACTTATTTTCCATCAATACACAATCTCCTTTGTATGCATATGTTACTATCTATTTGGTGACAGGAAAGATACCTCCACACTTCTCTCCTAGAGAAAAAAATCATCTTTCAAAAAAGAGTCTACCTTACTCATGGATCTCTATGTATTTATTATGTATAGGACCTAATAACGTTATGAGACAATGTATAATTAGTGAAGATGAAATTTATAAGATTTTTCATGCTTCTCATGATGAGCCTTGTGGAGGAAACTTTCCAGCTAAGAGGACATCCATGAAGGTACTTAACATAGGATATTATTGTCCATATTTGCATAAGGATGCAGTTAACTACACTAAGATATGTGATTGATGTCAAAGAATGGGCAGACCAACCAAGTTAAATGAGATGCCTCTTTAACCTGACATTTTTATTCAACCATTTTTTAAGTGGGGTATTGATTTTATAGGCCCAATAGACCCCTCATCAAACAAAACACACTAAATACTATTTCGCATTGACTATATAACTAAGTGGGTAGAAGTTGGAGCAATGAAACAGGCATGAGACAATAAAGTGGCATCATTCCTTTATGAGGAAATCTTCACTGGGTATGGGATACCAACATAAATTGTATCAGATTAGGGGCCTCAGTTTACCTCAGTTCTTATACAAGTACTCATGAATGAATATAAGCTTAGACATAAAAAGTATAGCCCCTATCATCCTTAGTAAAATGGTCAAGCGGAGGTATCAAATAGGGATATTGAGGCCATCTTAACAAAAAATGTGGCACTACCGTACTATTGATTGGTCATCAAGATCAGTAGAAGCAGTCTGGGCTTACCGTACTACATGGAGACTAGCTACAAGATTCACAACATTTGAATTGGTTTATGGAACAAAATCTATTATTCTTGTAGACTTTGAAAACAAAATATTAAAGATAAATTTAGAGCTTGGCATAAACATATTAGAATCATATAAGCAAAGGATATTAAAATTGAATGAACTAAGTAAAGATGCAGTCAACATAGCTGAACTTGTTCATTCCTAAAGGATCAAACGAAATGACCGCAATATTAAATCCAAGAAGTTTCAAGCAGGTGACTGGGCACTCCATTTTTATTCTCACTTTAGAGATCAAAGGCAAATTTCCAACCCATTGGCTAGGGCCATATGAAATAGTTGAATTTTTTCCAAATAGATCATTTTCGTAGCAGACAATAGATCCAATAAAATTTTCATTTTTGGTCAATGGGCATCGACTTAGACTCTACAAAAATCCAATCGTTCGTGAAGATTTTTTACATAGTGTTCGCCAATAGGTATTTTGGGATATTCATGTAGTTTATCAAGAGGATGTTATAGATTATCATACTTAAATTAGCTTAATTATGAAGTAAATAAGTTTACTTTATAAGGAAACACTAGTTAGTAATAAAAAATTAGAATTTAGTACACTTCTAAGTGGAGGGCCCTATCAAGCAGCGCACATGGAACCTGATTGAAGACCATGTCAACAGAGATCAACATTCCCAAGTAGCTTTAGGAAGTGACTCATGGACTCCTCCAAATCTATGTGGGTCTTTCGGATCCACCTCCTTAGCTAATTTATCATGAAATTTTGATCGGTGACTCAATAGGTACACTATCTTCCACATCAAAAACATAATTCACTTAAAACATCAAATTAGTTGTTGTGGTCAGAACCATACATTTCTCACACCATATTAATTTATCCTTTATGATTTCATTGTCTGATTTTCTCTGCAACTCGACCACTACCAATTTAACTGATTGAAAATGTTCTTGCTATAGATCTCTTGTACACCAATCAACACAGTTAATTATTCTTCCCTTTACTGATCATGTATGGATCATACCGATCACTCCAATCATATTACCTAGACACATTTCTATCAATGGAAACAAATTATGTATCTTCAAATAACCAATCTTTAGATCTCTTTTTAAAAACTATCATAATGCCAACAATCTCCCCGTTTGGCATTGATGGAAAAAACTTTGTTAAGAATAACCATGAAAGTATTGACCTACAATGTATGGGTACATACTTCAACTCATTCAAATAAAACTCCTCCTTACTATACTTCAAACCTTTACCCATATATATCTCCCCCTTTTTTTCAACAATGACAAAGGGTTAAAAATACATACTTGAATTTCATCCTATCAAAGACATCCTTGAAGTTTGTCTTTGTTGAATCCAATGACTTTTCCCATGACTCTAGTAAGCATTCCATAGATAGAATTTTCCCATGTATTACTGGTGCTAAACCCTCCATATCATTCAAAGTACTCACTTCAAGTAGACTTAGTGTGGTTTTTGCATCTCTCACATTTTGTTGCATAAGATCTATGTGTTGTAAATGAGTTGAGTAACTGAGAGGGGAGGGATGAATAAGTTACCACAAAAATAAATTCAAGTCCCTTAGATGTCTTAAACAAATTTATAATTTTTGCTTGGTTAACATAGATATTCTACTTTCACTTGATTAACATAGTAAATCTTAAGATATTAACTGTGATTATTCTTTAGTGATTAATTGCAGAAACGTAAACCATAAAGCAAATAAAATGTATACAGATAACACCAAGATTTAACATGGAAACCCAATATGGGAAAAACCACCAATTGCAACTAGTCACTATTTTTCACTCTTCTAAAGTGATCCCTATTAGGATCCAACCTTGTTAAAGGTTACAATAACACACTGTTAGGTGTGACCCTGTTAGAGTATTAATCACCCTGTGAGGAGTGGCCTTGTTAGAGGTATTCAAACACTTCAATGTAGAAATGTCACCTTGTGAGAGGATATACAAAATACTTTTAAGTCTACTGTGTTAAGAGATTTTGATCACTGTTACAATTGTTAGAGAGTAGCAATGGATTGACCTATTTTGAGAAGCAATTGTCTTTGCTTATTCAGATCTCTTCTCTGGCTTATGAACCTTACTGATCGGATATTCTGTTGTAGCTCTGTATGTTGTGTTTTTAATCAGAATCCCATATGATTTCACCTCCACACTTCATGTCCTAAACATATGTCTCGCTTTCTTATTTTCACCATATTCAATCCAAACTTGACCTTATATATATATGATAAGCCTTGTCAATTCGGCCTTAATAACTTTCCAAATAATC
>MU227781.1:1910025-1940171 GCA_018584345.1 Thuja plicata | reverse complement strand
TATATATATATATATAGAGTAAATTTTTTAAATATATCATAGTTATACATTATAAATAATTGATTTTTTTAATGAAAATAAATGTTTACATTATAAAATATAAAATATAAAATATAAACTATAGTATTTATTTAAAAATATTACAAAACTATGTTAAAAATTATGGAGAAAAAATCAAATTTGTTGAAGCTCCGAAAAAAGGGGTCTTATACGCCCAAATCAATTGAACCAATCAAGAAGGAGATAAGTAATTTATATCATTTATTTAATTCATAAATAAATATTTAAACATTAGAAATATTCTAATAGCAAAAAATAGTGACTTAAGATTGGTTGATTGTCTGAAAACTAATTCACGAATTGTGCAAACTGAATGCAATAGTATAGCCTACAACAAGTACAATAACATAACCAAAAAAAACAATATCTCTTGAATTATTAAATTTGACAAATACTGCTTTATTATTACCATGTTTTCTTTGTTTTTAGAATGCTCTTGGCTATATTGATTTCAATAAATAGTTTTTCTAAACAAATTTTCCATTCACAAGCTTCTATTTACAATTGTCACCATATCTTTGCCCCTTAAAACATTTCACTGTAGACAGGAACTTTGACGCTTGCGTCTCTTGTTATTTGCTGTCATTTTAGAAAAGATGATGTATTTTGAATTTTTTGTAAAAAATTGAAAATGCGAATGATTTAAAAATGATTGGAGAATGTATTTAAATCATTCTGCGGCTAGGGTTTCCCGCTCACCACGCCCTCGTGATGTTGTGGGCTGAAACCAGGCGATTTCTCTGCAAAATGAAAGGGTTTTTTGCAACTCTGGCATTGAAGGGGATGGCCCAGACCAAATGCCATGTGGGATGTTTCAAGTCTCAGTAAATGGTGGGGATTCAAACTGTAAGAAAGATTGGCTCTCATCTGATTCACTACTGTTCCAGATGAAGCAAGGAGGGTTAAAAAATGGTGAAGCCTCCATGGCCTCAGACTGCATATCCTATCACAGAGGATACAAGGAAAATAAATGAGTTACAATATTCCAAGGGCTTGATGGGGCGTAAGGATGTGAAGACTGGATCATTTGCCTTTACAACCAAGAAGGCGTGTAGGTGGGAAAGTTTCAAAATGGATTGAACCTATGACAGACATGATCTCAGTTAGGATGGAGGCAAAGATCCAAGAAGAAATAGCAGAGAATGAAAAGTTTTTTTTATGGAATTGGGGATTGATTGGAAGGTTTAAGGGTTTCTGGCCCAGTTTGGGAGATCTTCACAAATGGATCTCAACTCATTGGAGTGTGTTTTTGGAAGAAGATGTTTAGATCTATCTAGGAACGTAGGGTTTTTTTGTGCTTGGGTTTGATAGTGAGTAGGATAGGCAGAAAGTCCTTTCTGGAGTTGGGAAGATAAAAATTAGTTGCTACTGAAACCATGGTATGTAGCTTTTAATCCAATAAATGAATTGTTTGATAAGATTCCAATATGGGTAAGATTACCAAATTTTCTACTTGAGTTTTAGTTTCAATCATGTTTTGAAGCTATAGGTCACTTCATAGGTATATTTTTGGAAGTGTAGAAGGGTTCACTCGGTTATTTTCACACAATCTTTGCTTGCATCCTAGTAGAAGTGGATTTGACTAAATTCGTTCTAGCATAATTATCTTAGAAAATTGTGAATGGTTTGTGGGTGCAACCTATATACTATGAAGGCATTCCATTTAGATGTAGAAGATGTTTCTAGATTAAACATTTTGTTGCTAATTGCTAAAGGAAGAGGGTTCATAAAGAGGATTATTGGTGGAAGGAGATATCCCTTGTGTTGTACTCGATAGTAATAAGAGGGAGCGAAGATTCAGAAGATGAGAAATATGAGGTGGAGACTGTAGAGACAAAGGCTCTAGATAATGCTCAAAATGTGGGCCTTGATATGGGTATGGGAAATTTGCAGGGTGACACCACTAAGGCATTGTCAGTTAATAAGGCTAACAATCCATGGGAGCACAAGGGGGCAGAAGGATCAACTCCAGACTAGGAACAAGGCGATGAGTATTGGGGGGGGGGGGGGACATATCATACCCCTCTCCAGCCTTTAGGATATTTTGGGTCCTTGAGACTGGTCACTAAGGATGGTGGTGGTTCTAGGAGTGTTGTGGTGGTGTTGGTAGGGAGTCAGGACAAAAAAGTGGGTGAGATTACTTCCAAATCCATACCAAGGTGGATTGAGGCTGTAAAAATAGAAGGGTGAGAATTAGTAAAAGGAAAGAGGGATAATAAATCTAGGAAAGTTGGGGAATTTGATAATGACCCTTTGCTCTCAGATGAAGAGTGGTTTTAAATGTAATGCTTGATTATAAGGCCTATTAAGGGGTCTATGTTAGTGAAGGTGTATGGGGAGGTGGATTCCCTTTTGTATCTATCCTTGGATTGGGCCAAGTCAAATCCCAATCAATAATAAAAAAAATCTCTTATCATCGATATTTTAAAAAAAAGTACAATTTGTTGAAAATCAAGTTTTTCAAATCATTTTACTTTTTTGATAAATTTCCCCAAAGTGGTGTAAAATATGCATTTAGTGGACATCCAATTGAAAAATATGTATCCCATATCCAACTTAGCTCTAGAACGAATCTAGCTAGACCATAGATTTGACCAAAATTGTTTTTTTCAATTGGAAATATTGTCTAGCTAAAGTACTATGTTTGCTAGGTTGCCCTTAAAATAGTAGGGTTTAAATTTATTTATGTTGATAAGTTGACCAAAATTATGACATAATTCTATACTTTTACTCAGTAGTATATATTTCAAAGGTGCCTTATAATGATTTATACATTTTTCAAAATGATTTTGAACACCAAATGCAATGTCACTAATCTTAATCGCCCACCGACTTGCAATTGATGTAGGGGAGCTCTCCAAGCTACTTGTATTAACTCCATCTACTCTTCATTACTCCTAGCTACTTCTATACCTCTAACAATTTCCTTTCAATATGAGACACCCATTTTGGGTGGGAATAATTTTATTCCATGGATTTTCAATTGCTACAATGTTAAAAAGTAGGGTTTTACCCTCTAGCAATGCATATGATAAGAGATTTTTTCATTATGGGGAATGTTTGTTATTTTTATGGTGGCTAGAGACTATATATGTGTAATTTTTTTCTAAGGCTTCAATCGTTCGATTTCTAATTTTAGAAAAGACATTTAAGTAGAAAAATAGTTGCAAGATAAAATGTTGTGCTTGTTATGCATAGGGCGTCTCCATATTATTTGTATTTCTACAAGGCTTACTTATGTCAAGGTTTTTAATTTCACATTTGCTAACACAATTGTATTGAGAATTTGGAAATATCAAATTAATTTAAAACATTAAAAATGTTATAATAATCATGTTTTAAAATTTATATGGATTCACGCAATTCAATTCTGTATTAATAAGTATGATCTATCTATGATGCTTGTAATTGGATGACATGACCATTTAAAGGTTTACTCTCATTTTTCTCGTGCTCTATGCTTGTTTTACAATGCTCACACTATCTTCTCTTACCACTACTTAACTCTACACTCAATTTACATAGTCATAACTCTATGTTCACTTAGGGTTTTGTCTAACTAGGATATAAGAAGTTTTCTTTTACCTTGGCTAACCTTGTATACTTTTTTGTCCTTTTGTCCTTCCTTCCATAGCTTCCTTTTTCTCATTAATATTTTTCTCCTTTTCTCATATATTGTCATTTCTTCGTTTCATTTTTTCCCTCCCATTTTCTAGCGTGACATTTATTTTTCAACTTCCAAGTGAAGTTGTGTAGTTTTCCTCCATACATTCTTAATTTTGGTTAAATCTCTAATCCAATTCTATGTGATCTAGGTATTCTATAACCTAGAAATAAAATTGTTTCTATTTATATATACAAGCATGTGGTGGAAAGTAAGAATGAAAATAAGTGAAGTAGACAAATAAACATCAAGCTTGATTCTAAATATAGAACTCTCAAACCAAACAAAATTGAATTGATATCTTGAACAAGAAGTCAAGAATGATTATATTGGACAAAATAAAAATATACAACTTCGTGAATAAGCCATCAATTCAAGTTTATGTGACAGAGATATCTAGAATTACAAATCAAGTTATTCAACCCTTTTTTTTTCTTTGAATGATGGTCCTCTACTCCACTTGATTCATCCCTTCTATATATTTAATGAGCCATATCATCTATATTACTAAACCCATACGTTACACAATAGTTATTGCATTTCCTTGCATGTAACCACACTAATGACCATTCTCGATCTAGGAATACTAACCAAAGATAATTGAGTAATGCTCTAAACCCAACACCATAACATTCGATAATAACTTCTAGATTAAAAGAGATGGCGAGTGGCGAGCGAGGAACGGCGACTGGAGGTAAATTTTTGAATTTGGATCCGGGCAGGAAAACTGTTGGGCCGGGACAGAATGATCAGAGTGCGGGTTTGGACCAGGGCAAGGACCAGGGGGCTGAAGATTCGACAGATGAAGGGGACCCATAGGCAATGCAGCTGGATCCAGGGAAAATGAGGTCACTGCTCCAAAAATGAGAGAAACGAGCGCTGGCATGGCCCCACTGGGGCGCTGGACAAACCTTTTTGGAGTCAAACCCTCTGGTAAGTCTCCTTTCCCAATGATTAAAGATGTCTCTAACAAAGAGCAGGGGATCTATGCTTTGGAGCTGCCTTCTGAGCTTATTGATCATAATATTTTGAGTATGGCTGCAACTCTGGTGGGCAAGTTCATAGGATCTAGACCCAATATAGATATTGTAAGAACCTTCATTAAAAACAAGTGGGATCTAAAAGGCCAGGTCATGGTTTCGGCAATGGCAAAAGGTTTTATGTCTTTTGAGTTTTACTATCAAGAAGATCAGTCAAAGATTCTTTGTGTGGGGAACTGGTCAGTGGGAAGATCCACCCTCATTCTGCAGAAATGGACTTCTAACCTGGATCTCAACAATGATTTCTTGACCCAAGCGCCAGTCTGGGCTAGGCTACCCAAGCTTCCCTTGGAGTACTGGCATGAGGATGTTTTTGAGGGCATTGCTAGATCCTTTGGGGAGCTGCTATCAATAGATCCAGTTACAACGGTGAAGCAAAGACTCACTTATGTGAGGATATGCATTGGAGTTGAAGTTGGTCAAGATATGCCAGAGGCAATCATTTTTCAATCCAGATTGGGAAAACGAGTGCAACAGATAGAGTATGAAAGTGTTCCCTTTGCTTGTTTCCACTGCAAAAAAGTTGGACACGAGGCCAAAAGGTGCCCTATAGCCATTGAGAAGGAGAAAGGTCAAAAGGATCAAATCAAACAAGGTAAGAGGCCAGAGAATCAACCTCTGATCAAGGGTCTTAACTACACCAAGAAGGTCTAGAAGGAGAAAGCTCCAAATGAAATAACTCTTGTAACAGAAAAGAAGAATCCACAAGGGGAGATGACTACTGATAGTTTGGAACTTCGGCTTGATCAATAGGAGACTAAAGAGCACATAAAAATAGAGAGAGAGGGCAAGGGACAGCCACAAGCTCAGCCAAAAAAAGGCAGGGAGAGGAAAGGGAACATGGCAAGCCCAACAGGTCCATTTATGGAATATGGGATTGGAGACAAAGGAGGTCTAGAGAACCCAAAAGAGGGGGAGATCATAGGGGAAGACAACACCTAATTCTCCTTTGTTCTAGATTCATAGGAAGGTGGGAGGCACGAGGAGGGACAAGGCCCAATCCTCTCCCAAGAATCAAACTTTAGCAGAAGCACTTATATTTCTCTAGGGAAGATTAGTCAATTCCTGGAAATGGTATCAACTACTACTCCTGGAGAAATCTCAATAATGGAATCCCTCTTGGATAGTTACAAAGATGGTTTCAAAGATGAGAATGTGGGACCATGGATAACAGTGAAAAAGAAAAATAGCAGGGACCCATCTCCAGCCTCACCTGCAGCTACAAGAAGCAGAGCTAAAGCAGACATAGGTAGTAAGTCTAACACACCAGGAAGGAAGAGTATGAATCAAATCAGAAAGGAAGAAGCAAAAATAAATATAGCAGATGGATCTCAGAGGACCATCTAGGAGTCTTTCTCATATAAGAAATCATGAAGGTCATATCATGGAAAATTCGTGGGCTAAATGGAATCCACAAACAAGAAATTATTAGGAATATGATAAGGGATCATAGACCAGACATTTTTTTGATACAGGAAACTAAAATGAAAAAAGAAAAAGTAGAAAGCATTTCCTTTGGCAAAGGTATGAGGACTGCAACTATGGACTCTGAGGGAGCCTCTGGAGGCTTACTGGTGTTATGGAAGGATAACCTCAAAGCTCAAATAGTTTTTGATGAAGGAAACATTTTACATATTCAATTCAAAAACCTAAAAGACCAGGAGAGCTGGTTCATAATGAACATTTATGCTCCGAACACCAAGAATAGTAGGAGAATCTTCTGGGACCAATTGCGGATTTTTTTCGCTAAGATGACTGATCCAAAAGCCATTATCATGGGCGATTTCAACACCCCCCTTAAGGAATCTAAGAAATTTGGTGGGCTTCCCCCTGACTTGGAGAGTAGGCAACAGTTAGCTAATATGATAAATGACTTGGCTCTCATTGATGTGGATTTAGGAGGAGGCAATTTTACTTGGTCGAACAAGAGAGTTGGTTCAGAGTGTATTCAGGTGCGCCTCGACAGAGCCCTCATCTCTATGGATTAGATGCAGCAGTATCACTTCCATCTATCCTCTATGGCGAGATTCAGATCTGACCACTCTCCAATTTCTCTCACCCTAGACACTCACAATAAGAAAAAGGCCATCCCCTTCAGATTTGAGAGGATGTAGACTACCCACCCTAACCTCCTTAATAAGATAAGGGAGTGGTGGAGCATAGATGTGGATGGTACGACGATGTATAGGGTGGCTAAGAAGCTCAAGAACATAAAAATGGAGATTAGAAAATGGAACAAAAGGGACTTTGGTAACATTTTTCAGACCAAAGATAGAATTAAGATAGAGCTTGCAGGGATTCAAGAAGAGATCCAAAGCCACGGATATGACGAAGACAGAATGAGTGCTGAAAAGTCCATTCTTGCTGATCTTCACAACATTGTTTGAAAAGAGGAAATGTTCTGGAGGCAAAGGTCTAGATCAGTGTGGATGAAAGAGGGGGACAAAAACACTCATTTCTTTCACCTGTCTACTATGAAACACAGGATGGCTAATAGAATCAGTGCTATTAAGAAAGGGGATTTAACTTTGGAGGTAGACAATGAGATTGCAAATGAGGCCATTAGGTACTTCTCTCAAATCCTTTCTAAAGAACATAATCTGGGAGTGGATGACCAGGAGGTTATTCTTCAGACCATACCTAAGGTGATCATGGAAAGACAGAACAAGGATATGATGGCTATCCCTGATCAGGAGGAAATCCATAAAGTGGTTTTTACCCTACCTGCGGAAAAGGCCCCTGGCCCTAATGGTTTCCCTTCTTTCTTTTTCCAGATGTACTGGGAAGTTATCAAAGATGACATTGTAAAAGTTGTCTGGGAATTATTTGGAGCAAAGAGCCTTCTTAAAGAGATCAATGCCACCTTTCTTGTTCTCATCCCTGAAATTCCAGGTGTGGATTCTTTTGATAGCTTTAGACCTATTAGTCTGTGTAACTCATTTTACAAGATCATTTCCAAAGTCTTAACTAATAGATTACTTAAAATCCTCCTAGCTATTATTTCCCCCCAAAAAATGGGTTTTGTCCCTGGTAGACAAATCTTTGATTCTATCATGGTAGTGCATGAGGTGATTCAATCTTTGGAGGAAGGAAAAAGGGAAGGATTCCTTCTTAAACTGGATCTTTCCAAGGCGTATGATAGGGTTGATTGGATTTTCTTGAATAACATTTTGGGGGCTTTTGGCTTCAATGATAAGGTGAGAAAGATTATTTCACAACTGATATCCACCCCTTCATTCACAGTTATGGTGAATGGTTCTCTATCAGATTTCTTCAAATCTTCTAGGGGTCTTAGGCAAGGAGACCCCCTCTCTCCGATCCTCTTCATCATTTTGGCTAAGTGCCTGGGAAGGCTTATCCAAGACAATAGGAGAAGGGGACACATCATTGGGCTAAAACCTTTGTCTGGTCCTCTCACTTTTTCCCATCAGAAATTTGTGGATTATACCATTTTAGGTGGTGAATCATCTGTGCAAGAAGCTAGAAATGTTAAGAAAATCCTGAATTCTTACTCCAATGCTACGAGCCAGCTTATTAACTGGAACAAGACCTCGTTGTTCTTCATTAACACCCCCATGGATAGACAGAGGAAAATGGCTGGCATTTTGGGATGTGGTCTTAGGTCCTTTCCAGCATCCTATTTAGGTCTTCCATTAGGATCTAAACCACCAGAGTCCTTCTGGGGAGGCCTTATTGATAGATTCAACAGGAAATTGGTGGGCTGGAAGGGTATCACCCTTAGTCAGGAAAGAAAAGTGCTCTTGATACAATCTACTCTTCAGAACCTCCCTACTTATGCCTTAAGCCTTTTCTCTATACCAACTAAGGTGGCAGACTCTCTAGAAGCCATTCAAAGAAATGTTTTGTGGGCCGACAAAGAAGGAAACAAGAAGTACCCATTGGTGGCTTGGGAAACTATATGTAAGCCTAAAAAACAAGGAGGGCTGAGAATCAAGAATTTGAAGCAGTTCAACAAAGCTTTGCAAGCAAAATAGATTTGGAGAATTTTCAATTCAACAGGGGAATGGAGGGATATTATGAAGGATAAATATGCTGCAAACATGACCTTCAAATAGTTCATCAGCAGAGATATGGACCCAAAGGGATCCTAAATTTGGAATGGCATTCTGAGGACTAAGGGTATAGCTACCGAAAAAGCAAGATGGAAATTAGGCAATGGCAGGGATGTCAACTTTTGGCATGATGATTGGCTTAGAAAGGGACCTTTATGGAGCATGGAGCCTTATAATAGATGGGCTAATTCATGCATTGAAAGATATGGTAGTAGAGTAAGCGACTACAGAATAAACAATGATTGGGTGGACCTAACTGAGGTGTCCCAGGACTTAAAGCCTCTTATGGTCAAAATTGGTCACACTCCCCTCTCTCTCAATGAAGATGTTATTGTTTTGGGGGAAACTATAGATGGTATCAACACAGTGGCTTTGGGATATGAAACCATGCAACAAATTGATACTCCCCTCATTTGGGCTAAGGCTTGGTACCCTGGTCTTATCCCTAAGATCAATATCTTTTTCTGGATTATGCTCCAAAATCATATTTTGACTGTGGATAACCTTATAAAGAGAGGGAAGCACATTCCTAATAGATGTATCTTATGCAAAAATCAAAGTGAGAGTGTGGACCACTTGTTTATCCATTGTGACTTCACCAGACAAATATGGTATCATTTCCTATCTTTTCTTGAGATATCCTGGTGTTTCCCCTTTACGACTCTTGAGCTCTTTGACCAATGGCAACAGGGGTTGAGAGGGCATTTTTTATGGCCTTGGGCGATACCGCACATATGATGGGGAGTGTGGAAGGAGCGAAATAATAGGATCTTTCAGGAAAAAGTTACCACTGCTAAGTATGTTTCCCACAAAATAACTAATGCCCTGATGGAAAACTACACTCACAGCAAAGGTCTCAATCCACTTCACAACAAAGGGCTTAATGATACCAATAAGAGAATGGATTGCAGATGGACCTTACCACTAGAAGGATGGTTTAAAGCTAACTTTGACAGGGTTGTAAAAGGCAACCCTAGGAAGGCTGGTGTGGGAGGAATAATAAGGAACTCTCATGGCAAAGGCACTGCGGCTATTTTAGCTCCACTGGGGTCACAAACGAACCATTATTCAGTGGAGAGTGCAGCACATCACACCTTAAGGCTGGCTCGGGATATGGGGATCAAGAAATTATGGTTAGAAGGGGACTCAAAGAACATTATAGATTGCTTAAATGAAAAGACTAAGCCCGCGTGGACAATTGAGAACATAATAGGGGAGTGTAGACAAATCCTCAAAACCTTTGAATAGGTCCATGTGGCACATGAATATCGGGAAGCCAATTAGGTGGCTGACAGGTTAGCAAATATGGGAGTCAAGAGTGAGGGAACAAAAATGTGGAATGACGGGGATAATTTTTCGCTGGAAATCTTAGCCCTGATAGAAAGTGATTTTCATCTGGGAATACTCAGATATATTAAATGATAATAATGAAGAGTAATGACATATGGGGTAAGTATCACCGAATGATGTGCAAGTACGGGAGAGGCGGAGGGATTTACTTTTTCTAGTCTCATCGGCACACTTGGAGGCATAAAATTGATTATTACATTCACGAGGCTAAAAGAAGATTCACGAAACACAAACTCAATCTCATTTGGAAACAGAGGGTTTTTAGTGGGAAAAATGGCAGAAACAGAGGAGGCAGAGAAGTTTCTGAAATAGTGGGTGAAAGGCATAGGAGGGAACTGGAGAAGGAACTAAAAAATGGCGATGACGTTCCAAGGTCTAGAAGATTTTGAAAAAGGGTGAGGTGACTACCTTCATTGAGCGTCTTCATGGGTGGAAGCCCTCTGTTATGAAGATGATGGTGAAAAGATGGAATGAAGGGAAAGTGAAAACTAATGGGGTGGATTTCATGGTGACGGAGGAAATAGTCTCGGCTGTGACTGGTATCCCCATTATTGGGAGAAAAATTTACAGATATAGGAAGATTTCTGGGAAAGCTTTGACATAATTTGTTAAAGATGCAGAGGAAAAGAATGCTCTAGTGAAGAAAGGCACTTTCTACCAGCCGAGCTCAATCAAGTTGCTGTGGAGGTTCGTGTTGCAGGTTATTATCAAGTACATCTCTCTAGATATGAGATTCGACCACATAAGCACTCACCACTTTTTGCTTCTCAACCATTTCAGGTATGGGGCGAAGATATCTATCCCTTTCTTCCTATATTCATCTATCAACAAAAATATAAATGATTATAAGGAGAAACCCATTAGTAACTCGGCTTTCCATGAGGGTTTGTTGTTGTTAATATATGAATATTTTAAAGCTCAGACTATGGGGAAGGAAATTAAGAGTGTGGAGGAGGTAAATGATGAGTCAGAGGACTCGGGTGAGGATTATGTTCCCTCTGATACTGAGGACATCCGAGATATGCACTCGGATACTGAGGAGGAAGAGTTTCAGCAGATGAAGAAAGGGAAGAAAATAGTTAAAATGGAGAAAATTGACTCTCCTACTTTAAAACAGCATATTGAGATTTCCTTTGACAGGGAGTACAATGAAAATGCTGATGGGATGGAAATGGAGAATGAGAGTTCTGGAGAACTGGGAAATACAAAACAAGGTGGGAAGCTAGGGAAGACGGAAGGCAAGAGGAAGATAACGATCAAATTTCTAGTTTAGAAAGAGGAGGCTAGCTCAAGGAAGAGGGTTACGAGGTTTAAAAGAGGGAAACAGATTGAGGAGGAGACCCAAGAGGAGAGGCAGGACAGCCAAGATAATATGCAAGAGGAGAGAGATGAAAAAGAGGAGAATCAGGGGAGGGAGAATGAGAAAGATGATCAAAATCAGGGGTTTGAGGAATATGGGGTAGACCATTACACTTGCAAAATCAATGGTAAAAACAAGAAAGTTGTTTGGAGGAATTTTGACACGCTCTCTGCTAAAATGGGGATAAAGAGAGAAATGATTAAGACTTACTTTGGTTAAGGAGAACAAGGAGGGAAGAATTCAGATGGAAGAGTTAATTGATCCAACTTTTGTGACTCTTAGCGACAATGCAAGGGAGGATCCTCAAATGGACGTGCTGAATAATGTTAAAAATAGTGTCATTGATAGCTACAGAACCACTAAATGGACCTTCTTTGATATCTACGAGCTGAAAAAAGAATGGACAGGATGGAGAAAGAAAGCATTAAAAACAATAACAAGAACATTGAGGAGGACAAGGAGCTGGATAGCAGAGTGAACAAGTTGAAGAAAAGGGTCAGAAGTATTGAGGATTATCTGGTTAAAATACTTGAACAAAGCTACAATATCCTAAAAGCTTCAAATGATAACATTAAGGTGCTTATTGACAAGATTGAAGAGAAAAGGGGGAACAAGGAGGACCATTCACTGATCTGTGGTAGGGATAAGTCACCTAAAGAGGGAACTAAGAAGAGGACAAGAGCTGCCACAAAGAAGATGGAGAACCAGGAAGCAGATAAAGATCTATCCGACCTAAAAGAGGCTGCGGGTAGAATGAATGAGCTGGAGTTTTGTGCTACTGAGATTCTCAGAGAAATTGCCTGATTTGCATCCCTGGCTTTTTAGCCTGGACTTTTTGGTTTCGTCCCTAGCTTTATGTATTTTTTGGGACTTTTTTGTTTGGATGTTGGATTGTCTGTTCCTTTTAGGTTGATACTTATCGTTTATATGCTCTCGGTTATTTGATAGCTCTGTAGGGTTTCAGGAACCCATCAAAACCTGTTTTCCTTAATTAAAAACATTTGATAATATATATATATATATATATATATATAGAGAGAGAGAGAGAGAGTATAATTTAATTTTTTTCTCTTCCGTCAAAGTTTTTGAGTTCGATAATTCTAATAGTCTTATATTCAATTTGATATGTTTGTGTTTATTATAATGAAAGAAATTTGATCTTTAGACTTAAAGTCTTTTAATTTGCAACTATATTAATGTCATTATTTCACCATCTCTTTTCTTGAGTGTGGTTGTATGCTACCAAAAACCTATACTCATCTAAGTTCTCCAACTACAGCAATACTTTAATTATTTTTAACTGCTCATTCTAAGAATTATAGCCATCCACAAGCTAGGCTTTATGTAGCACATTCAGATCATACAAAATCCCTAAAATTTCTTTGATTATATTCTAATAACAAAATTTCTTAGAGTAGAAAGCAGAGATTTCTAAAGATTTTTTAAATGCAAAATGTGTTTATAGAAACTATATAAGTTTTCCTTGAGGATGGCTAAAAATGAACATGAAAAATTATGATGATTGTTTCTAGACTTGATTGTGTAATTTTTTTGAGCATCAAAATTTTGAATCACAGTTTCTTATCCATCATAAAAATGTTGAAGAGCATAAGGAAGTGAGAAATTATGTGCATGACATGTCAAACTCTTATATAAAGGAGATACAAACATTATAAGAATAATAATAAGGAATAAGTAATAGGTTCATTGATTCCTCCTCTCACTAGCATGAAATGCAACTTGAAGGACATGGAAGGCCATTTTCTACAAATTATAAAACATGAGAACTTTATTGAAGCCTATTGACCATATAAAAGCACTAAGTTATAGAGGGTGTCACTATCAAAACAAAAACTAACTTAATAAGAGCATTGGTAATTTCCATTTTAGATAATCCTACTTCATCCTTAAAAGAAAGATAAACACAACTTTCTAAATGAAATCAAACAATGCAGTCTACTAATGAATTCAAAATAGTCGATCCATATACCTTCACCAATTGTGGGAGTTGATACCCGCAATATCATGTTTATGTAATGAGTGATTTAATAAAACCCTCCATTTATTTATCAAACAAACATGAGCTTCTGCAAGGCCTTGTAAGGTGGACAATGGAAGGAGACGAAGCCAATAATTTTCCTAAAAATCTTCTTTGATGCCAAATGGAATTGTCAATCGAATCCTAATGAAAACATAATAAATTTTATAATATTGTAACTAAGCCGATACGACATGTATGAGACTTGAAAATGAAGAATCCTTTGAGTCTGAATACTTACTCTTGGGAATTTTGTCCTAAGATAGATATTGATTAGTAAGAAAATGTAAAGTGAGCCTAGATCCCAAAGCTTTATCTCCTCATTTAGATTTTAGGTAGCACACCTTTCTCCCACTTCTCAAAGGCATTTTTTTCTCTTTTGAATTATGTTTCCCCAAAAAAATCCTACATATTTGTTAACCCACATATGGACACCCCCAAAACAAATTTTAAAATCAATTTTTCTATCTCTGATTTTCATATTGAGTATTGGTAAGTTCAAATACAACCAAGTTCAGTGCAGAGGTTCAGAGATTCAGAATCCAGGTTCAAAGCACAAGTTCACTTTGTTGAACCACTTGGAACAGAGTTTAAAATGGTTCAAACTAGTTCAAGAGGTTTGAACTGGTTCAGGCAGTTCACAGGTTCAAAGGTTCAGTTCAAAGGTGCAGTTCACAAGGTTCCACAGGTTTGATGGAAAATTTCAAAAGTGTAAATTAAAAAGTTAATGTTCAGAATGGCTCAATGTACTTCACTAGCTCATAATGGTGCAGAGAGTTCAACCAGTTCAAATTCAAAGATCCAAGGTTTGAAAGTTTCATAATGTGATGACCCCCAAATTTAGCAAAAGGTTACATACACATGAAAAAGATGAACCCAAGTTAGTTACATCAAATAATGTGAAGAAATTTCATGGAGGTATTAAATAAGTTGAATCTCATGGAATTATAAAGAAGAATCAGATGACATATGGGAACACCATCAGATGAAATAAATCATAATAAAAACTTGTTTGTTTTGACATCATTTTGAGTGAAAAATGAGTCTCAATGCAAGGAGCATATCTTTTCATTTAACCGTTGGATTTGGCCAATTATGTAATATGTTGTGCATGGGAAAGTGACACCAGATTTCATTGGAGAGATTAATGAAATTGTGTTTTCTCCAAAAGATAGTTCTGATTCAGTATGAGTTTATCCAAGGTGACCAACAACTATGAATCTGCTAAATCCAGAGAAATACAGTCATATTGCGGGGGCTGTAAATTCCAATTCCACCATTGGATCACGCTCAATTTTGGATATGTTGTGGAAAACTAATTATCTAGATTCTTACCATAGCAATCTTCAAAAAAATTCTTGACTCACGAGATACAAATGACTGTGTGCAGTAGTGTCTAAAATGTCTGTGACAGTCAAAATGATGACAACACTCCATCACCAACATATGCCACTTGTCCAAAGTGCACATGACCTTAATTTGACAGGTGTCATCATTCCTATCTTTATAAACATAATGTTTATAAAACATTAAACATCAAGGAGAGGATGAGATAAAAACAAATACGATAGGAGAATAATCAAGAATCAGTTTTTATAACTAAAAAGGAACTTATCGGAAGTAGAATAAAAAGTAAAATAGAAAGACAGTGAGAAAGAAGGGGGTTTGGTTTTCTTTTTTTAGAGTCTGTGCACTGTAGGGAGAGGTTTTTATTGTTTTCTAATTGTTTATGGAGAGAGGATATATTTCCTTAAATATCATTGTTGTATACATTCTAAGTCTATGAACTCACATGTTTTGGTACTGAATAAATAGGGGAAGCATCTTTTAATCTATAGGTTTATTATCGCTTCCTTTGGATTATATTGTATTTGTGTTCTGAATGTAATTAGTTTCAATACCACTGGCAATATAAGTTTGGTTGATCTTGGAACTGAGATTTCTGATTAAGTCATTCATTGAAAGGAGATGTTTTCTCTTCATGTTTTCTCTTTAGTCTAAGTTCGTGGATGTGAGAGAATGATTTGTATGTCAGTTTCTTATGTTCATTTTCCTTTATATTTCAGTTTCTTTCACATCTATTATGTGTTTACAACTAGATTTTTGTAAGCCTTTATTGATTTTCGGTTAAAAGCATTCCCAAAACTTATATTTATCTAAAGAAGGGAGTTGTGCCTTCATATCAAAATTCAGAGAGCATTTGCCCATAACCATTGCAAACGTCTCAAATGTTAGTTGCCTATTTAGTCTTATTTTTTGGGTACTTTGGAGTCATTTGGTTAAATTTGTAAAAGGACAAATCTGTTAACCAACATATTTTTGGCGACTCTACTGGGGAAAGGAATCGAAGGCTAGTGTTACCTATAATTCCTCAGTTATTTTTTAAGTATCTCTGTGTGGAGAAGATTGGTGACTCTATTGATGACCATGTCGATTATAAAGATGATGAAAAAGACAAGGCCTAATCCCTCTTTCAAGGAAATCTATCAAACAGATGACAAAGTGTTGCATGATTTCTTAGATAGTTTCAAAGAAAGCATCTCCTGAGTTGTCAGGAATAACACCATCCTGGAAGATGATCATGCATCCATACTCTTGTGGAGAAGTCTCTATGCAAGGTTTCATAAGCTAAAATATCTCCAAGGGTTTGAAAAGAAATTTTTTTAGCTGAAGAAAAATTTAGAGGTAGATGATGATGAAGCCCCAGTTATTTCATCTCATTTCATTTCTTGTAATTACCCAGTTTTAAGTAAACAAGAGGCCCAAACAACAATCATCCAACCTCAAGAAGATCAGACATCATCAAGCAAGAACAACCAAGGTGACATTAAAGGATCTATGAGCAGCAATGACAAAGGTTTGTCAAAAAAATTCATTTCTCCTGATGTAGAAAGTTTCAGATTTGAGAACTGTGAAAATCATGTGACTTATGTGGATTCCATTAATGAGTGCTTTCAGCTTAACAACTTGTTGGAGTATGAAAATTTTAAGTTTATGGGAGATATTGGGGGAAATGTTTCTTTATGCCCTAAATTCTATAATGATCCTATGATAGAATTTTTTTTTTTTGAAGATGAAACTCTCATTTTTCCCCATATTGAAGTTGCATTTAGCAATCAAGGAAAGACAGGTTTTGATAAGGATTTCTCTCTTTGTAAAAATCTGATCAAAGAAGGAAATTCTGAAGTAAACTTTCAGCAAGAGGATAGCTCAACTAAAATGATGGACAACATTTCCCTTGTTCAAGTAGAAGAAATCATATGCAAATTTTTATCAACCATCAAACAAGAGGACTCCTCTATGCATAACCTAGGTATTAATTTAATCCAGGTTGAAAGTGTGGTGCTGGTTGAAGTTTCTCCATTTCATTTCCTTGAATTTAATGTTGCTGAAAATGGGGCTGAAGAATGTGACGATACAATGGGAAAATGGGAAGATGGAATGTGTTTCATGTTTGATGATGACTTGACTCTTGATAGAGATAAAGTAAAATTTAATGAGGGATTTGATCCTATGATGGATGAATTTTATTTCTTTGCTGAAACTAGTCATGATGCAAATTAATATGTAAAGAATAATGATCTTGCCAGCAACAACCATGAGCAACACGTAATCATTTTTGAAGGAGTTTCTGAACATTATTTTTTTTAGCTAGGAATAGAATCTTGTTTGGAGGATACCACGAAAAAGACTTTAGGAAATACAAATATTTATAATGAAGAATGACTTTTTGGGCATGGATGGTTATTCAAGAAATTCTTGCATGCTACTAATATGGTTTATAGCTTTGATGGAGTTGTCATACAGGAGTTCATAGGGGCTACACTGAAAAGGCACAATCAGTTGCTACAAAAAGGCTCCTATTTCTCCCAGCTAGTGGATGGCTTTGTGTAAATGTTTCTTGATTTCTCCTTGAGGTGGGATTTTTCCTATCTACGTATATATTTGTAAATATGTCCTTGCTTTGCAAGTTTTGTTGTGCTTAGTTTAGTTGGTTGTTTTGGATTTTTTTCTCGGTCTTTCTCCCCTCCACCCGCATTGCAAGAAGCTCCCTTTTCTCCATCTTTTTGGGACTCTATTGCCCAATGGTACTAGGCACTTGTCATTTTAACCAGAGATGTTGGAGTTCTCTTCTTTTGCATCAAAATCAGTCCCCCTATAGAGCCAATGTTAACCCTCACATGGACACCCCAAAAAAATAATTTAAAATCATTTTTTCTATCTCTGATTTTCATATTGAGTATTGGTAAGTTCAAATATAGCCAAGTTCAGTGTAGAGGATCAAAGATTCAGAATTCAGGTTCGAAGCAAAAGTTCACTTTGTTGAACCACTTTGAATAGAGTTCAAAATGGTTCAAACTAGTTCAAGAGGCTCGAACTGGTTCAGGCAGTTCACAGGTTCAAAGGTTCAGTTCAAAGGTGTAGCTCACAAGGTTCCACAGGTTCGATGGAAAATTTCAAAAGCGTAAATTACAAAGTTAATGTTCAGAATGGTTCAATGCACTTAACTAGTTCATAATGGTGTAGAGAGTTCAACCAGTTCAAATTCAAAGATCCAAGGTTTAAAATTTTCATAATGTGATGACTCCCCAAATTTAGCAAAAGGTTACATACAAATGAAAAAGATGACCCCAAGTTAGTTACATCAAATAATGTGAAGAAATTTCATGGAGGTATTAAATAAGTTGAATCTCATGGAATTATAAAGAAGAATCAGATTTCATATGGGAACACCATCATATTAAAGAAATTATAATAAAAACTTGTTTGTTTTGACATCATTTTGATAGAAAAATGAGTTTCAATGCAGGGAGCATATCTTTTCATTAAACCGTTGGATCTGGCCAATTCTATAATATTTTGTTCATAGTGTAGGAATACTTCTAGTCCCCCAATTTTTGAACTTTTTGGGTTGGTTTTCATGGTGAAAATACCCCTTAATGTGTTCCCTGATTTTTACTAACATGTTTCCTATGAAGTTGAAATTGTTCAAAGATCCAAATGCAAAATTCTAGATCCTCCAAGTTTGACAAGTTCAGAATTCAAAGTTCATTGCCTCGGTTAAAAATTATAAATTCAGTTTGAAGTCTACAAAGCAAAATTGGAATTGCAATTCACAATTTAGAATTAGAATTGGGAATAAGAATTGGAATTGGGATGTAGAAGCACATTTTGAGTTTTCCGCAAAGAGAAAGTGGAAAATGACCTTTCATGGTTGTTTTCCGCCAAGGAGAAGCTTAAGTCTCATTTTTCGCCTGAGAAGAGAAAATACAAAATCCTGATTCATAGTGAAGAGGTATAGATTTTTAGTATCAGGATTACCCCTCCAATGCAATTTATGAATCATCAATGTCAAATCGTGTCCATTATAGTGAAGCAGAAAATTGGAAAATTACTACGTTTTTTGCCCTTCATTTGGGATTTTCCGCCAGGAGCATTCAGTTTGGGATTTTCTGCCAATTGCATTAGAGGCCAATTTCCCCAAGTCCCGGTAGTTAACTAGAAGTCTTCCACCATATATGGCTTCTCTTCTTCCTCTACCAAACATGGCTTCTCCTCTTTTTGCTAATCCAAGCGCACAACACTTTAAATGTTGACAGAGGCATTATGGAAGCAAATGATGAAAAATCTGCCAAGTGAAAAGGAACTTATGACATGATTGATGAAGATGTGCATCCTAAACATCAGAAGAAGCTGAGAGAAAGGATGTTAATCCATGTGAGATGCTATCCATAAGCTCTATTCTAATGCACAGGGCCCGAAAGAGAAGATGGGAATCACATTCAAGTCATCCAATCGAATTCTGGGCTTTTCGCAATTCACAGCCAGAAGTGAAAATCCTACTGATAGTCATATAATGGAGCCACTTGACACCATGAAAATGAGGCAGGGGCTAGTATGGTTCAATGTCACGATAGTTCAAGTTGCAGATACTAATACATCTTCGAGTTATAATTTGGGGAATGTATATAGCATGCTCATCACCATGATCGGTCCAACACAGAAGTGTGAATTCCATAAACATAGTTGATCCCTTCATCTACTCATTTCCCCTCTTCATAAGCACTGAGCATGATGATAATCATGAATTGCTTGATGGTGTGATATGATTTGTTTATCAGGAGAAGCCAAGATCAAGAAATCCAACTTAGACATAGATTACTTGGCGATGGTCATAAATGGTTAAGAGGTTCTTGTTTTTGTTCTAATCAAAATTGAGGATTGCGGTATATAATGTTAACTGGAGTGCTTATTCAATGACCTCCTGAACCCATTGCGCATGTTGAAGGAGAAAAGAGGATCTCGATCTTTCCAACCATTGAAACTAATTTTGATATGCTTGCGTATAAGTGGGATGTCTCTCAGTGATCCCCATCTGTGAGGCTTGCTTTTGCCAGTAAGAAGGAAAGAAAAAATAGAGCATGTTCANTTAACTGGAGTGCTTATTCAATGACCTCCTGAACCCATTGCGCATGTTGAAGGAGAAAAGAGGATCTCGATCTTTCCAACCATTGAAACTAATTTTGATATGGTTGCGTATAAGTGGGATGTCTCTCAGTGATCCCCATCTGTGAGGCTTGCTTTTGCCAGTAAGAAGGAAAGAAAAAATAGAGCATGTTCAAGGTCAGTGAAAAATATGAAAGTAAATACTCAGAGTATTGCTAAATGTGCTTGGTCAGGGTTAGTGAAAAATATGAAAGTAAATACTCAGAGTATTGCTAAATGTGCTTGGTGAAAGATACTGTAGATGGCAGTATGGGGAGTCTATTGCATTCTCGTCTTCACAGGACACAGGTCACAGAGCATGGACCACGACATTAATCATGAATAGGGGAGATTGATGTATGCATACGAGGTGGATGTAAGAGATAGTGTTTTAATGGTTAAGGGATGGATCGAGAGTTGGATGTGTGTGTGTGACTGATGCAACTGCAAGACACTGGGATCAAAAATCAAGAGACAAGCATCACCAAGCCTAACTTGTAATGGACAGAGTAAAATCACTGTGAGACAAAGATTGAGCTTTGGGCCTTTCATCTGGAGGAGAAGCCAACCATAGGTATAACATTCCATAGGCCATATCATGTTGGAGCTCGAGGTACGCTTGTAGACAAATCAGATGGTCAAATGTTTACTCATGCATAAGTTATCCCTAGAGTAAATAACAGGGCATCTGATTCATCTAAATTGAAACTTGAGAGCAGAAGAGGGAGGAATATCAAATGATAAGAATGTTGGTACTTATAGTAAACAGGGGATCTCAACATAATGATTCTCTTATACATAAGCTGATCATGCATAGTTTTAGATCGTAGCAACACCAAGGACGTTTGGTGTCCAATAAAAAGGGACATAAATGGTTAAATGCTTGATAGCAAAAACAATCATACGAGTCACCGACTAATGTCAATACACAGAGCTCGGTTAGTGCGGTTTGAAGTGGCGAAGGCATAGAAGAGGTCATGATCAGAAATTGAAGGGAAAGTAGCCACGAAGTGCTAACTGAGTGGCTACCATATCAAAGACACAAGTGTTCGAGCCTTCTTCATTTTTAGTACTGAGGAGAATAGACTTTTTCCGCAATGGTCATTGAGGCCTCAGATTGAATAGTAAAGCTTCACACTTAGATGTAGGAGGTGTCGCCTTCATTGTGATAAAGTTTGAGATACACCAAATGATAGTTGATGTATATGATCCCCAAATGTCATGCCTGCATAGATCACCGATACAAAGTGGACTTGAAAGCATCAAGGCATATCCAGCTAAGAAACTTGCCAAGGATTTGAAGTAGAGGGTCGATGATACAAGGAAAAACATATTCAGAGATAATAGAGATTTTGTTTATCAATTACGTTCCAGGTAGAAGATTATCAATAACATGGTGCCAACATAAAAGATTGGGATGATCGATCTCATATGGAGATAGAGAAGATTAGAGGTAAAGTCTTCAGTTAGCGCATGATCTCTGTTTTGTACCTTTGATGGGTAGAAAACCTTACAGATGTCACAGAATTACTTCCTGAAGGAATGGAGAGAGTTGAACCATGTTAAAGCCAAAATGATGAACATAGCTCGTTCATATATGAAGGAAAGCCTGCAAATGCTCGGTGAGTTACTCCGAATCAAGAAACAAAGTACTCAAGATTATAGTCCAAGAATATCTACATTTGAGGCACAGTTGGCCATTTCAAGTAAAGATCAATTGGAAAAGTTTCATTGTTGTCGTGTGTCTGCATTGGAAATTTAGATGCTCAAATTTAAGAAATTAAGAAAGTAGTGAAGTTTCTTCTAACTCATTCTAAATTGAATAAGGAGGTTGGTAAATGTAGACTCAAAGGTAGATGTGTCACTTTGTTAAATGATAGATAATATACCCAAAATAGGCAAGCAAAGGACACTAGCTCATTTAGAATATGAACAGAGGAGAGACATTGATTGTTTGACATATGGTGACAGGGACACTTTACACATGTTTGACCGATTGACATAGTTCGAGTTCAAAAGTTGGCAGGACTATTCATCATAATACAATGAGATAATTGATTGCTTCCACATCATAAGTTAAAATCACCGTGCATGAAGATAAAAGCTTAATTGAGGGAAAAATCTAAATGTCAAATAAAAAACATATTCTCTTGGGGCATTATTTTCTGACATTAAAATAAGATGCCTAAGAACAAAGAATTGAAAAGTGAATGGATCGATTGAAAATATTAGAGAGAGATTAGAGAGTATTCTTTTTAAAAGAAGAAGTCACTTACGGTGGAAGAAACTAAAAATTCACTAGAATATAATCTAACAGTCATTAGAGAAATTGAACGGTCACAGGAGATAAAATTAGAAACTGTCAAATAATATGAAATAGTTATTGTAACCAAAAAGTCACGGGGGGAAGTAAAGGATTCCAGAAGTCTATTTATAGTAAAATCTTGGCAACAGAAGGGGCTCTCCTTTCTGCTAGAGACAGAGTGCTGGAATGGGGGGAAGACAACATTTTCATTCATGCATTTAGGGGATTTGTATTTTGATTTTTGTAATTGATTTGGCAAAGAGATTGGGAGCAAATAAAATTTGAGTATTCTTATTTGTTGTGTTCAATGCAAAGAGAGGTTTTATTCTAAATTGGAGCATTTGGTTATTACTTTTCTTATTATAATCAATCAAAGCATTGTTGTATTCACTTTTGAACACTTTCTTGCATCTTGAGTCAGATGGCGAATGGGTTGTAGATCAGAGTATTTTCATCTATTCCTGTTGCAAAGATTAGGATGTTTAATCTTCTTTTTATTTCATTTCTTAATCTGCATTATCAGCATTCATTTTGCATTACCAATATCAGGGAGTCATAAGATGTATGGGTTCTTGGAATTGGCTAGGTTTAGGGCTGGATTTACTGCCTGAGTTAGTTCTGTCTCGAGCTAGCTTGGTTTTCCTCTTCCATTCTCAGGTTAAGAATGTACCCAGTTAGTTTAGGAATAAACCAAATTCATTGAATATCATTCATAAGGGAGTTGTACCTTTCAATTCAGAGGAAATCTATCAATCTAGTGATAGATTATCCAACTATTGGTATCAAATTGTTTCTCACAGATTTGGGCATTTGAGATTTAAATTGAAAATAAAAATCTGTTTACCAACACATGGGAAAGTGACGCTAGATCTCACTAGAGAGATTAGTGAAATTTTATTGTCTCCAAAATATATTTTTGATTGAGTACGATTCTATTCAAGGTGACCAGCAACCATGAATCTGCTAAATCTAGAGAAATTTAGTCATATTTTAGGGGGCTTAAATTCCAATTCCACCGTTGGATCATGCTCAATTTTGGATATGTTGTTGCAAACCTAATTATCCAGCTTCAGACCAGAGTGATCTTCAAAATTTGGCTTGGCTCGCAAGATACAAATGACTGTGTGTAGTAGTGTCTAAAATGTTTGTGACAGTCAAAATGATGACAACACTCCATCACCAACATATGCCACTTGTCCAAAGTGCACATGGCCTTAATTTGAAAGGTGTCATCTTTCCTATATTTATAAACATAATTTTTATAAAACATTAAACATCAAGTAGAGGAAGAGATAAAAAAAAATACGATAGGAGAATAATCAAGAATCAGTTTTTATAAGTGAAAGGGAACTTATCGGAGGTAGAAGAAAAAGATAAAATAGAAAGACAGTGAGAAAGAAGGGGGTTTGATTTTCTTTTTCTAGAGTCTGTGTGTTGTAGGGAAGGGTTTTTATTGTTTTTCAATTGTTTTATGGAGAGAGGATATATTTCCTTAAATATCATTGTTGTATACATTCTGAGTCTGTGAACTCATATGTTTTGGTACTGAATAAATAGGGGAAGCATCTTTTAATATGTAGGTTTATTATCACTTCCTTTGGATTACATTGTAGCTATTTTATGAATGTAATTAGTTTCAATACCACTAGCAATATAAGTTTGGCTGATCTTGGAACTGAGTTTTCTGATTAAGTCATTCATTGAAAGGAGATGTTTTCTCTTTAGTCTAAGTTTGTGGATGTGAGAGAATGATTTGTATGTCAGTTTCTTATGTTCGCTTGCCTTTGTATTTTAGTTTCTTTTGCATCTACTTTCTGTTTACAGCTAGATGTTTGTAAGCCTTTATTGCTTTTTGGTTAAAAACATTCCCAAAACTTATATTTATCTAAAGAAGGGAGTTGTACCTTCATAACAAAATTCATAGAACGTTTACACGTAACCATTGCAAATGTCTCAACTGTCGGTTACAGACTTAGTCTTATGTTTTGGGCACTTTAGAGTCATTTGGTTAAATTTGTAAAAAGACAAATTTGTTAACCAACAATATTATATTTAATTCATTAATGTCACTATAAAGGACTTGAATAATCATGAACATGAAATGTGGAAGTAGTCTAGATCACTACTTTAACTAAAGTTATAATCATAACAATTAACCATCAACCTCATTATGTCAAGAGATTATTTTGCATTTTACCAAAATATCTCTTCAAAAATGAGTTATTACTATCTTATGAATAGATATATCCCAAGTTACTTTAGCATAACAACATTTGATTACAATAGAATGATAGTCTTGATTCTAGATTAAATTTCTGAGGCCACATTCTTAAAAATTATCAAAGTCCTCTAATGTTGAATTAAAGACATGTGCCTCAACTACTTCAATTGCACCAAACATAAAAATATCATTTAAATGTCATCCAATGAGATATAATTGTATCAAAGAGGACAAGATTAAAACAACTCTTAAAATTCTGAGTTCAAGATGCACAAGGTTGTTCAAATAACAATCAAAATCTTTTTTTCATTAGAATTAAAAATACAAGGAGAGAGGATCCCTTTATTTCATGCTTCTCAAATTAGAAAAAAAAACTAATAGGTTTTCCATATACTATAATATAAAACCATAATTTGGAAGTCATGATCATCATCCTCTCAATTAAAGATAAAAGGTTAAAGGCCTTCAGAGTCACCTCAAAAAAATGTCAGTCTACCTTATTTGTCTACCTTTAGTATGTACAAATTAACATTCATACCATTAATATTGTGTGGCTTGAGAGAGTGGAGTGTTTCAAAATATAAACTAAATTTGTCTAAAATCTATATTTAGTATTGCACTCACCCTTTTAAGTGTTAGAGTAATAAGTTAATTTACTTATTAATTAAATCATTCTGATTTAATTATTAAAGTCACTTATTATCTCTAATTCAGTCAAGCTAAACTTTAGGCATTAAATAATTAATTATTTATTAATTATTATCATGCAACCTAGGTTTCTCCCCTTTTTAGGGTTTTGATCACCTTTTATAAGGTTTGATCTCTTTGTGTTTGTTAATTAATTTTGATTGATATTGAATCATCTTGTATTTTGTATCCTATTATTGAATTAATTGAGGATGTTTCCTCTTTTACAGATCTATTGTTTCTGGCCTCCATAGCTTTTGCTTCTCTCTTTTTGTGACAAGTCTTTGCATGCAAGTGATTCTTGGGAGCTGTAGGGTTGATATTTTTTCATCAACTCCAATATGGTATCAGAGCTCCATATCTTCATGCCCTTGTTCTCTTCATGAGAGATTTGGCCTTATTCTTCAAATCTGTGTTTTCAAGAGGTTGTTTGCTTCAGATTTTTGTGGATTTGGGGGGAATTATTTTTTGGAGCACTTTGGGCACAAACTGACCTCACGGTTGCGTCCAGAAGGCCCAAAAACCCCTATTTCCATATAAGGCTTGTCCAATTTGGACACAGTTGAAATTTGGGCCCTCATTTTTGCATGCACAACCTTGGCACACTTTTCGAGGCAAAAATGTCATGGTTTACATGCCGCCTCTAAATTCACGCCACTGAACCAGCAGAAAAAAAATCTTGGTAAATCTACCAAATTTGGTAAAAAATTTAGCAGTCTTTCCATATTTTGAGGCATCACCAGATTTAGTGTAGCTCCACCAAATTTAGCAAAGGTTTTTTGGAGCCCTCTTTGGTTTTTTGCTCGTATGTTGAGAAAACGGAGACTTTTTTCACCAAACAAGATATCATCAGAAAGCTAGTTCCAAGCTCGACCTGATTTTTCAAGTTTGGTTTTCTAATTTTTCCATCTTGTAGGTTTTTTTGCCAGTCAAAGTCAGGGTTCCTTTTTGCACTCTGGGAACTATATCTTACCCATTTGGGCTCCAATTTCTGACTTCCATAGATTGTTGGAAATATGGTTTTGTGCTCTTTCCTCTTGTATGGGTCTCATTTCCATAATTTTTTCTAGGTACAATTTATTCAATTTTTTTGCATTTTTGCAATATGATGATTATCTTGGATGTTTCAGGTCCTAGGATCATTTTCCTTGCATGGGATGACTCCTTTTTAGTTTTTACTTATTTTATTACTTCTATTTTTCATTCCTAAGCATTGTAGACATCTATCTCTATAGCATTTCATTTTTGCAAAAGCACTGGGATAAAGTGTCATATGATGCATGCTTGAGATCTTGGACATCTTTGTGCATGCTTGTACTCGCACTACATTATAAAGTTTCATGGGGGGAGGGGTTTATTTACCTTTTATCAAGTGAGTGTTCCTTCCATGACATTAACCTCATGATGTGTGTCAAGAAAGTGTTTCCTTCACGACACCATCCTTTATATGTGCTTATACTTTCTATTGCACTTTCTATGTTCCTGGTTCTTCATCATGAAATTATTCTTGGCAGTCTAGTTTAGTGTACATGTCATGCATCTCCCTGCTCAGCATTATGGGGGATATCTCATTTTGGTTCTCATGCTTCCCGTGTTTGATAGAGTGATCTATGTATTCAGTATTTTTTCCTACATACTAGGCAAATGCAGTGGTCGGGTACCTATGCATTTTGATGAGATGAATCATTTACCATATGGACACTCTTTCATTCATGTTTTGGAGGCATCCTTCCATCTTCGATTGATCAGATCTCCAGAATTTGTTTACAATCTTCTCTACCTAATAATTTTCTATTATAGTGGAGGTTCTAGCCATTATTCTTCGACAGTGTTTGCAACCTCATTCTTCAGTGATGTTCTTCCTCTGTTCCTATCTTCTGGGACATTCTCTAGTTTGGAGGTTTCCTCAGTCCTTCACTAGTCTTCATCTATTTTCGGAGAGGGGTTTTCCCACTGGGTTTTCTCCTTTTCTCGTCTTTATAAAGATTTTTTGTACTTGGGTACCTGATCAGACCATGTTGTCAGGACCCATTTCCTGCTTTCGGTAGTTGTTTCTAGGTTTTTAGCTTCTCCCTAAGTTTATCTTAAGGGTGGGTGTTAGAGTAATAATTTAATTCACTTATTAATTAAATTATTCTGATTTAATTATTAAATTCATTCTGATTTAATTATTAAAGTCACTTATTATCTCTAGTTCACTTTAGCTAAACTTTAGGCATTTAATAATTAATTCTTTATTAATTATTATCATGCAACCTAAGTTTCTCCCCTTTTTAGGGTTTTGATCACCTTTTTATAAGGTTTGATCTCTTTGTATTTGTTAATTAATTCTGATTGATCTTGAATCATCTTGTATTCTATATCCTATTATTGAATTAATTGAGGATGTTTACTCTTTCACAGATCTTTTATTTCTGGCCTCCATAGCTTTTGCTTCTGTCTTTCTATGACAAGTGTTTACATGCATGTGATTCTTGGGAGCTGTAGGGTTGATAGTTTTTCATTAACTCCAATATTAAGTAGATATCAAATCTAGGTGGATGTATTTTAGCCTTTTTGCAATTACTTTTGAGATTACATTTTGAATAAAATTATAGATTAAACTAGCTTTCATGTATTCAATTTAGAAACACCCTTGGGGTCTCATTTGATAATATCTGAAAAAGCTTAGAAGAAAGAATACTAAAAGCCACACATACATAATTTTTAAATCTTTCTTAAGAGAAAATATAATATTGTGAATCTTTTCAATACTAAACAAAGAAATAAAATTCTATTTAGATTGTCTCTAATTAGATGGGAGATATTATTAAACATGGAGCAATCTCCACTTTCCTAAAACTTTATAGAAGAAAAAAGATTGGAAAAAAAGAAAACTAATTCACTTTTGATTTGAGAAGGGTTTTTAGTAATTTCATCGAAGGAGTCATCAATATGTATACTCATTATAACCCTTTATAATCCATATTTTGCTTTATGTTTGTCATCAAAAGGTTTCTTCACACAATAATATTTTTAAGGAGGATAAAGGTACATTTATTTTTAATTGAAATATTTTAAGAAAGATTATCTATTTGAATGTTCTCATTCAAATTATCAATGACTTTTCTAATTTTTTATTTTCTTTGAAAATACTCTTAAATATTGCCACATTCTAAGTTTTTAGATAAGATTTGACGTGCCTTAATTTACTAGTAAACTAAAACATCTTGGTGCCTTAACTATTGAGACAACTCTTCCACTATAAATCCATTGAAATATAAAAAAGGATGAATAAGCCACATGAGATCAAACATGAATGAACATATGAGTAAAAAAAATTAATCCTTGTTTTAAGTGGAATTGGAGAAATTACCAAAGCTACGATCATTTCAAATGGAAGTTTGAAAGTTCCATTGTGTAACTAATGCATTTGAGAAAATTTGAATTCTAAGCACTGTATAATGATATAAAAGACAAATCTATACTCATTCCATGAGAATTTACTAGATTTTGGGATAATACCAAAGAAATAATTCTTCATATTAAATTATTTAAATTCTAGTTTAGATTTGGAGGCCTTGGATTGACCATCCCTTTTATCGACTAGCCTTGTAATTGCATAGCAACCCCAACCTGCAACAATAAACATTGTATTATTAAAGGCTAATTACGTAAAGTATTCTCCCAACTAGATTTGTTTCTAATTGAGTTATGTTGGCCATAAATAGTAATATAGAAACTATAGATTTTTTCCAAAAATGATTTACACTCACAACATATCTAGTCAGAGGTAAATAACACCAAATTAACTGCAATAAAAAGGGGTCTCACAAATAAAAAGGTCTTTGATTGTAAGATATAGATATATTTTCCAAGAAAGAGAAAATAGATCTTAAAATTATAGAGTTGAATGCTTGGTTTATTGAAGGCAGATATCATTTTAATTTAACTAATTACCTTTTCTCAGGGGCATTCCTATTCCTAGCACTCAAAGAGAGGTATTCATATTTAGATGGATGAACCATCGCCCTCCACAATGAAATATAACCAAAAATAGTTTGTTGAGAATGAGCTTCCACTTCTACTTTGATGGTCATGTAGCTTTTTCAACTTGATTTTGTGTTCTCTTCTCTTAACTAAGTAGCTTTCTAAACCAACTTTTTGAGCTAATTTGAGTGAGATCTCTAGAACATTTTAGAATTAAATTCTCTCCCCAAAACCTAATAGGACCCGATTCTCTAAGGGAATAATTTTACTCAAGAAAACCTTAGAAAAGATACCTTCACTCTTAGACATGGCATCATCTTGATCTAGTTCCAAGATGTGAGGAAAGCATTTATAAGTGCCTTTTGATTCTAGAAAGTAGGAAATGGTGAGATATTAAGTCCTATAAGATGAAAAGGAGAAGACCCACATGAGACCCACTAGACAGAAGTGAATATTTTATTTTGAAAGTGATGGTGATGTGATATTAGGGCTCAATTTTGTTTCCTTCCTGGTGCAGGAGCACCCTGGAGATGCCAAGCAAATAGGGTAGTCTCTTGTCATTTTGGTGTGTTAGTGTGTGTAAGACCCTCTAGTAGGGCAATGTAAATACATAAGGTCATGTTGACCAAGAGTACTTTAGGTATTTTTCATTTTGTGCTTCTTTTCTTGTGTTAATAGCTCTTTTTGGCTCCATTTAACTATGGTGTACTTGATGATGTCATCAAAGGTTAGGATGATTTCATAGAAGGTTTTAGGGTCCATAGAAACCCTAGTTAGTCTAACTAAAGTTAGCTAAGGTAGGTTGGTGAAGAAAACACTTAAAAAGTGTTAATGGCTAAAAAATGAAAAATGTTGCTATGCAACATGAGCAACTTTTCAAAGTTGCTGACAAC
>MU227781.1:1882094-1903862 GCA_018584345.1 Thuja plicata | reverse complement strand
AGAAAACACTTAAAAAGTGTTAATGGCTAAAAAATGAAAAATGTTGCTATGCAACATGAGCAACTTTTCAAAGTTGCTAACAACATTTTGTTGTCTAAAGATTTTTGAGATTTTAAGTGTTTTGAACCCATAGAAGGGTGGGAACATGTGTTTATAAGCAATATAAGGTGGTAAAAACCCTAATTGTGGGGTTTGGAATTCATTTTGTACGGACTGCTATTTGGAGCAAGAGTTTTTCTAGAAAAAACAGCAGATTTGAAGCATTTTGGGTTTTCTTTGTATTGGAATGGATTAGTTTGTTTGCTGTGATCATTGGAGGTTTTTTTTCTGCATGATACAAATCTTTTTCATTCATTAACTTTCTTTTTATTCGTGTTTTGTTTGTGGTTTAAAAATTCTTTCAGTTTGGGACTGTTTGTTGTCCCGTTTTGAGCAAGGGGCAGAGATGTGGACCTAACTCCACTTCCCACCATTGGTTCTGTACGACCATATGGGAATGGGTACTAGGTCCATGGATATACCATTCTATGGAAGGAGGAGCTCTCAAAGTTCTGGCTTGTATTTTTAAGCACTTGCCCTAGGCGAGCTAAACTCATAGCCCGGTTAGAGGAAGCAAGTGACAGTTGGTTTAAAAATTGTAGGGGGTGTTCTCATGAGCCAAGAAGGCCATGGATGTGTTGAGGAATGTTACACAGGTGTTCCCTAGGGTGGAGGAGTTCCCAAAGATCCAACAAGATGAGTTTTGAAGCCCAAGACCTCAAACTAGTCCAAAAACAAGAAAGAAGCCATTTTCAAGAAGTACATTGTACAGACAGTACTGTACCCTAAGACCTAGAAAATCCTTGTGGGTTTTTTATTTAATTGAGGAATACTTGAAGATATTTTGGGGTTCTTTGAGATATTTTTGTTGTTTTTGAGGTTTCCTAAAAACTAGGAGGCCTAATTTGCAAAAAGGCTACAAGGCCTAGAAAATAAGAATCTGGAACTCGATGGGAACATGGACCAATTTGATGGTTTCAGAGCTCGGTTGCAATCCAAAGATGGATTATTTTGAAGCCCTGACCCTCCTGCAAATCCAAATTTAAGTTTAGGGCTTGGATTTGTTTGAGTGGAAGGTTCTTGTAGAACACAAGAATGGTGACCTTGACAAGTTAGGTAGTTTCCTTGGTTGGAGAGGAAGAACTAATTCTTCCAAGTGTTGAAGGGTGGATTGAGGAATCCCTAGAGGCCCTAGGAGAGAGGCCTACTAAGAGTTTCAAGCAAACTCAGAAGGTTACCAAGGAGGCTCCCTAACACTTCCAAACTAAGTCAGAAGGAGGAGGATGAAAGACTTATTTATAAATGATTTGGGTCATTCATAGAAAGAAATTGATAAATGCGATATTTTGTGTCAATAGAAGTAATGAAAGAGGAGACACTCATAATATACTTATTGAAGATACACTAACAGTTATGGAAAGACAAATATTCTTAGCAAGAAACAAGTCAAGATCCCCTTTGATCTTCAATTTGGAATAAATAACATGATAAGAATCCATGGAAGAGGGTTTGGATTGGAATGAGTCTCACAAGATTCTTCAAATTAATTTCATAATTGTGAGGGCCTATAACTTAAGTGAATGATCATTTAATCTCACTCAAAATTTATCAAAAAAGATGAAACTAGTCATGAGCCAAATTGGGAGACCGTCTTCTAAACGTAAATTTAAAAGTCATTTATACAGAGAGGGGTGGAGTTGAACACCACTATTTATAATTTATGAGAAGAAAATTCAACTATGAAATATGGGCTATTATAAGAAATACTTCAAATAATTGTTCTTTTAGATACTATTATCCCAATAGAAAATGCAAACTTCTAAATATATCTCAATCCTACAAAAATTTGTCAACTACCTACTTAGAGGGAGTGAAACTATAACTTTCAAATTATAATGCAACATTTTTTTGTAACACAACCATCTATAACCTTGATAGTAGGCCTATACTCCTTTAAAAAATGTCATATCCATTCCTAACTCTATAACATCTAATGAATATTGTATTTTCTCCTATGATCATATTAGCAAGCTAAAATGTATGATGGAAACATAAACTATGCTTTCCATGCCTAAGTACTTTAGATTCTCCATAAATAGATTTGTTTACAAGTAGAGTGAATTCCACCTAAAAACCCAAACTAAATCCTTGAACTTGATTCTCCTTAGTGTGAACCCAAGATTATGCATTGTGAGAATATTAACTATGCCTATAGGCATTTCGTTCATCTATATCACCTAGATGAGTATAAATATTATTTTTCAGCGGACATGATTGAAAGAACTACCATCACACAAATCTTGTTTGTAGATTTTATAAAGAAATCTTGGTTGTTAGATGTTGGTATTGACATGTCATTATTTGGCTTAAGTATTTTTTCTACTTGAATATTTGGCATTTACTCTTGGTGTGTGTTCTGCGCTTTTTTCTAGGCTCTGGTGAAGGTTGGTCTGGGTGGTGGTAGAACAGGTGGGATTTCTCTAGAGACTCAAGAGGAGGATCTTTCTGAGCATAGTTCGGATATGGGTGGCGATATGGTCCATGTGGAGCCCTCTAAAATTGGATGGGTTCCTTAAAAACCCTTGCGCAGTTACCTACTTGAAGGAGGGAGGCTTCTATCCCTATATGGAATCCATGGAGGGCAGTGATGAAATCATCTTGATGCAGCTAGTGAATTCCTGGATGGATTGTAAGGTAACCATAAATGGAATAACTTTCAAAATAAATGAAGAGGTTATTGCCCATGCTACGAGTCTCTACACTGATGGGAGAAAATGGAAGAAGGTTACGAAGAGCAGAGATGATTCTAGTATGAAGAGATTTTTCAAGAAATTAGAGGACCCAGTCCACATTTATGGGGGCTTCAAATGGGAGGTGCTGCCTGATCCCTGGAATGAGGTATGTCTCATTCTGATGAAGTACATTACTCTGGAAGGCCATTTTGGAACTTGCTATAACTACCACTTCCCTCTGCTCAACCACTTCCATTATAATGATACTATTTCCTTCCCTTTCTACCTGATGCACTCTCTCGAGGCTTCAGTGATGGATGTTAGGGAAAAGAAAAAAGGCTAGGTAGAATTACTGCATTCTCCATTAGGGCTTGATTTTACGCCTTTTTAATTTTTACCTTGCTTTATGCCCTCCTAGAATTGTCATTATGCAGGATATTAACTCTCCCTCTAATAATGCTCCCAAAGAGTTAATGGTTTCTCACTCTAACCCCACCTCATCCTCCAAAATGCAAACCCCTATGCATAATAAGCCCAAGAAAGATAAAGTGGGTCCGGCGGGTGGAATCCAAATCAATATTGATTCAGAGGAGGAGGAAGATGAAAACGAAACAGGAGGAAGAAAATAAGAAGGGAAGTAGCAGGGATAATAAGAATGAGAGTATCCATGACAAATATAACAAAGTCCCCCAGTCCATGGATGGTGTTGAGAAGAGCCACAAATTGTCCCAGATCTCAAAAAGTTTCAAATTACCCACTATTGATTTATCTAAAAAGAAGTTGTTTGATGGTGAGAATTTGGAGTCGCCGCTTACGGCTACCTCACCACCTGGTCTCCAGGTGGAGTCAGATACTAAGAGGGATACTAGAGGTAACAAGGAAGAGGCCCCAAAAGAAAGAAAGGTGGAGGCTAAGAGTAAGATTGAAGCTGGGGGTGATCTTATTCAATTGCAGAAGGATGTTAAGTGGCTGCAGACCTCCTTCCAGGATTCTATCTCCAAGAAGGACCTTCGGGAGGTTAAGGAGGAAATCAAAGAGTTAGGGGAGAGTTTCAACATGATTACTGGGTTTGCGGTCAAAGTCATGCATTCAGCGGAAATGACTCTCTAGCTGTTGCACGTGGAAAAAGAGGTTACCTCGGGAGAGGTTTAGAATGATGGGAAGTTCTTCCAATTCCTTGCAAAAGATTGGCTCAAGCTATTGCTTAGTGGAGGGGGTAAAAACCCAAAGTAGTTTTTTGTTCCTTTTGATGCGTGGCTTTTTTGGCTGGTTTCGTTGGTTGGTCATTTTGGGCCTGTTAGTTACTTTGTTTAACTCTGGTGACCGTATTACTGTTGCTTTCTACTTTGCTTCTAGTTTTTTAAACTTTGTTGTTACTAACTTGCACAAACTGGTTACCAACTTCGTGGTGAAGTTGGGGTCTGTTGGTGTTAACAGGTTGGTTACCAACTTCATGGTGAAGTTGGGGCCTATTGTTTCTAGTTTTTGGTTTTTGGTTTCTCAAAAAGGGATTGGCTGAGGTTCTGCTGACTCTAGTGGTGTGCTGGTAGTCTGCACTTCTCATGCTAGATGTGTTTTCTTTGGGTCAGCCCCCTTGTTTTGGCTGATTTTTAATCAAAAGCAAGTTTTTGAAATCCATTGGCATCAAAATATAATTTTCCATTTCCACATTTCACTACTTCTTAACAAACTTTACCTTTCATGATTTACTTTCACTATTTACCTAGACATTTTTGAAAATTATTTTTGCTACATCTAGTAGGCTTTAAAAAAATACTAATCCTCTATTCAAAGCATTCATCTAATATTTTTACTCCATCCCTTTCACTTAAATCAATACCAACAAATATTTATAAACAACATAGGACAACACTATTGTTGTGAAAATATTAAAAAACTAAGAACAAAATATAAATGTATGATAGTCACGTGGTTTAATAATAAGCAAAATAAACTAAAATTATAGCATAACTTTAGTTAAAGGTAATAGGAAAAAATTTCTAAGGACAAAGTTTGTATATATTCGCTCTAGTTTAATTAGAAACCTTACTCTAAATTTGTATAATATTTAAAGTGTGATATTTATTTATTTATTAAATTTTATTTATTTTTTATTGATAATAGATTGAAGCCAAAATATCTTGTTAAAGTAAATGGGAATTACCTGATTTATGAGAAGTATACCCTTTACATCACCTATATTTATCTTGCATATTCGCGACATATTTCCTACCAAATATTAGTGTTAATGCCAAGAATCCACTTATTAATATATCAGCTTTTGTCTAAGATCACATATAACATGAGACTAGATAATTCCTATGCTTATGTCTTTTTTAGCAAAACTATAGACTTTTTTCCAGGGATCTTTCATTTGCAATATGTTGAGATGGATTTAACACAAAGTTGATCATGATATAACCCTATTCTAATAGGTAATTTTCTCTTATAATTTTCCTATTTAATACTAGGTGCATACTTTGTCATAGTTAATCCACTTTACCCTATATCATGTAGGTATTTACTTCATATACCATGCAAATACATTGGAAATAACCATTGTTGCTACTCTATAACCAATCATTGATCCTTAGTTGGGTTATTATGCGCAATTAGTAACCCATACCACCAATATGAATTGGAAAAAAGGAAAAAATGCTACCTTCTAACATTCAAAATGTCATTAAGGAAACCAAAGTTGTTAATTATTTAGAAGAAGATAACATCATTTCTTACTAAGGGTTACTAACTGAGAAATACCTCTAAACTCTTATTATAATACCAATCAACCCAGAATTACAAATATCTAAATGGTATATCTTTATTATGTTTATACAACATAACCTTAGAGTTATGTTATTGCCTTATGCCACTTTATCAGTCCAATAACCACTGGAGAGTATAACAATTGTGACTACTAATCTTGTTAGTACCTTTACAAAACTCTTGCTTAACAAAACACATAAATTGTATGTTGCAACAAGCATTACTTCAAATCACTTTTTATGCTATATTGCTAAGTATTACTGATTTAGGGGATCTTCATCAAGGTCTTGACATTGACATTACCATAAGGGAGACCATGTCATATCTTGCAAGTATCGATATCTTAATTAGTTTCTTTATCCATTAATCAGGAAGGCTTTAGATTTTATCGTGTCATTCAATCGTAAAAGATTGCATATAGATAGCTCGTTACTATTTACCATGTGGTATATTAAATTTCACGCTTTAATCAATAATCCAAAGTCACTAATTTAATCCTGACATTAATGAAAAGAAAAATTTCTAGTTCAAATTTGCAATAACTAACAAGAATAGATCACATAAATTTAAATATAATACTATCTATTCATATTATCTTATGAACCATACATTTATACACCAAAAGAACTATTTTGTGAGTATATCCTATCCTAGTAGTTTATTTCAAATCCAAAAAGTATCTTCACCTAGAATACCTTCCATTATATCCTTCTCTATTTGTAATAATATACCCTTCTTCAAAATTTAAAAAAATGGGGCATAAAACCCTTCTTTCATCTACGATGCAATCTGCATCCATAAATGCCTTGGAAGTACTAAAAAGTATCTAACATAAATATATATCTATCCTAGGGCCTTCCTTTACATAATCCAGACTTAGATTACCTAAGTATTTTTGCTTTATGTTCCAAGAGACTGCAATCCATAAAGACATAATCGCCATGCAGATGGAGTTTCTTCCCAACTAGAGTAGAAGGCCCCGCCTCGTCCTCTGTCAGTTTAGGGTTGTTCTTCAGATCATTGGTTGCCTTCGTAGGTCCTCTCCTACACTTAACCTCTCTTATTATTACCAATGGAAGCACCTGAATCTCCTCTAACTCCACATTTGAGACTTTCCTACTGGGTTCAAAGCCTTTTTCCACAAGGTAATCCCTCCACCAATTTTTACCTATAACAACCTTCATATGTAGTCATTTCTGAAAAAATTCAATATTCCTAGCAATGGTCAGTTTCATTTCTTCAAAGGACCTAACATCTTTAATTTTTAGAAGTGGAAGCTTGGGGATGTCCTCTACATGAATGCAAACTCTCCTAAGCTCTTTTGGAACTAGGTAATCTTTTTGGTATGAGATCATGAAATCTTGATCCACATTTTGTAAGGCTATGTTCAAATCTGCCAAGATTTCTTTCTTTAAAATTCTTCGACATAGTTGAACTGCATCAAATTTGGATAACCCCATTACCATTAAGATAGAAATGAAAGTGGTTGGGATGTCATAGTTAACCCTGAACTGTAATTGATCACAAATGAATCCTTCCCCTAAGATTTCCTTCAACACTCGGCTTGCCAAATCATCTAGTTCATCCAGAACTATACCCCATCTCTCAGTCTTAACTTCTCCTAATAATGCCATCATCTTATTGTCATCATATGGTTTCAACCTAAGAATTTTTTCCATGGTTTAGGCTCTATCCTACCCACAAACCCTTATGAGAATCCAATTTTTCTTTAACTCCCTACTCTCTAACTCTGGTACAAGTGCCCTGATTATGATTTAGATTAATTATGTTTTGGGAAGAGCCACTTCTACCATCTACAGCATGTGGGAGATTTTTTCCATCATTTTAAGGGCTTTTCATAAAATCATTTCTCTCACCTTCATTTCGTACTTCTAATATCTCACCTTGTATGCCTCTCAATTNAAACCCTTATGAGAATCCAATTTTTCTTTAACTCCCTACTCTCTAACTCTGGTACAAGTGCCCTGATTATGATTTAGATTAATTATGTTTTGGGAAGAGCCACTTCTACCATCTATAGCATGTGGGAGATTTTTTCCATCATTTTAAGGGCTTTTCATAAAATCATTTCTCTCACCTTCATTTCGTACTTCTAATATCTCACCTTGTATGCCTCTCAATTCTTCCATAGGGTCCACAATTTTGCCCATGTTATTTCTTATTAGGACTAACTTAGCTTAAAATTCTCATGACAAATGCATTAAATCATTTCCTTCTCATCTTATGGTTTTAATACTACTCATGATGTGTCAATTCACCTTCTAATCCCACCATTACCAACATCTTTTATTTAAATTCAAATTACTATGTGGATGATAATGTTTGCACTCTCACAGGTTAGTTCTAATTTAATAGGTAACTTACTTGATCCTGCTATGACTTCTATTACCTTATCTTCTTTCTAGGCGATTGCTAAGAGCATTAATTGAGAAACAATGTTTACTTTAAGGAGTTATTCAGAGAGCCAAGAGTTATTCTTTATGATTTTCAAGACTTACCTTATTTCCAAACTATGTTTACTTGTGGAAATTAGTTATGTTTATCTTTGATCTCTACCTGATTGTTCATAGAGGTGATATACCTTTCTTTGGACTTGTTTTTATTAACCAATGCTCTCTGTGTATTCCCCATCCACTCCTTTGTTTGCCAATTTATCTGATATTATATTCCCCTCTTTATCTATATGATTAACAATAGTTTTTTTGAAACGTTTTAGTAGTTATAGTGCTCTTTCTAGCATATCTTTCAACTTCTAGTTTGGTGTGGTCTCCTTTCTAGTTGCATTAATTACTATTGTTGAATCTCCTTCTATTTCTATTTCTTAATTTTTAAATTCGTATATTGCAACAACCTTTTGTTAGATCTCTCATTTCTGCGTGTTTATTTTTTATTCTATACCAATCATCTTTTTCTAGTCTAGCTACTTATTCTCCATCCCAATTATGAATATTGTATCCTATACATGGTGCTCTTGGGTTTCCTCATGAGGCTCCATCAAAGTTCATCTTATACCACCCTTTCTTGGGTGGAGGCTTTTTGAAATTATCTCTTCTTTGTTTACTAGCTTCACCCCCTTGTCCTACATATGAGGGGATTTTTAGACCCTATCATCTGAGTTTGAATTTCTCATCCCAATGTGTGAGTGTAGCATTCTTTTGTGGTTGGGATAATAATACTCTATTTGTGATTTCCACTATGGATGACTCTATATTATTGAGTAGTTGTTCCCACCCTATTTCTCTCTCTTGAAAGATTATTTTATTCCCCTCTTTCCATATTTCCCATATTATAATTGAGGGACTTGCAATCCATAGATTACTATATAGATTATTTTTGTGGATGTTTGGCCAACTTTGAAAAAGGCTTACCAAATCATTAGGCAAAGTTGATTTCCATCCCAAATTATTGCATATCCAGGTCCAACAGTTATTGGTGAATTGACATTCCATTAATAAGTGGTTGGTTATAATAGACCAAAAAAAAAGTGGTTGGTGATTTCTTCATGTTTCTTGCATAATGGGCATCTAGTTGGTCCTTCAATTCCTATTTTGGTGAACCAATCCGTTGTCAGTATTTTATTTTTAAGGGAAGCCCAAGAAAACATGCTTGCTTTTGGAAGGCATTGTTTTCTCCAACATAATTCTATTGGTATTTTTTTTATGGGATTTTGTTATTGTTTTATCAGATACTTATAACCATATTCTACATTATACTCCCCTATTTTTGCTTCAGCCCATACCAACTTATCTTTTCTTTTCTACATTTTTATTTCCTTTCTTCCAATATCCTTTTAAGTGTTTCTATATCATTTCTTGGCATATTCAATCTATCCATGGATTTTCATTTCCATCCTACCAATGGATCTTCATTATAGAATTCTATATAATCTTTGACCATTTTGCCCCACTGATTTTCAAATGTTTCCCTGATATTATTATTTTCTATAATATTTTCTAAGGTTGTATATCCTCCCCATGAGTCACTCCAAAAAAGAGCTTGATCACCTGTGGCTATGTCCCATGTTATCTTTTCCATGATTATCTCTCTACATTCCATCATAAAATTCCACACTATTGATCCCTTTGGGGGTGCTAATGTTCTAAAGATGCTCGTGGGGCCATTTCCATTCAAATATTTATGGCTGAAGATTTTAACCCATTTTAGTGATGGTTCTTTATTACATTTTCCAAACTAACTTTGCCCCCATGACCTTATTTTGATATTTCGGGCATTTAACTCCTATGCCCCCCTCTTTGGTTGATTTGCATATTTTTTCCCAAACTATCAATGCTAGCTTCTTCTTTTTTGCAACTCCTTGCCAAAGAAGGATCTTATTTTTTTTATTTAATTTAGTGTTTTCCCCTGAGGGAAGAGATATACACAAAATTTGGCATATCAAAATTACTGAGAGGATTGTCTTTAGCATTGTGACTTTCCCTGCTATTGTCAGCCATTTTCCTTTCCAAAACTCCATTTTTTTTAATCTATTTTTGAAAGTATATGATACCACATCTTTTTTTCTCTTATTCCCTTATCTAGAGGCAACCTAGGGCATTTACATGGAAAATATCCTTTTCTGAAGTTTAGAATATTGCATATCTCCCTCTCCCTTCTAGGATTTACATTGAAGAAGAAAGCTTCTAATTTTTCCAAGCTTACTTGTTGCCCCAAAGCCCTTGAGTACCCGTTTAGTATTTCTTTGAATTGTCTTGCTTCATCCTTATCTCCTTTCCATAAGAGGATTGTATCATTAGAAATTTTTTGATGTGTAATTGGTTCTAATTTATTTGTCACTTTTATTCCCTTGATTTTATCTCTTTCTCAAGTTTTTGTAATGGTCATTCGTAATGTTTTTTCCATTATGATAAAGAGGAAAGGGGAAATCAGACCTCCTTGTCTAATTAGTCCCCTTGATATACTAATAAACCTTCAAGAGTTCCATTTACCAAAATTAAGATTCATGGGCTAGATATGAATTCGTAAATGAAATTGATCTGTTATTTCTCAAAGACAAAGGCTTCTAGACATTCGTATAGAAACTGTCAGTCTAGTTTTTCGTATGCTTTCTTGATATCCAATTTAATCAACATACTCGGCTTATGATTTTTTTTGTATAGTGTGCAATACCTCTTATACTATGATTGCCCCATAAAAATTAGATCTCCCTTGGACAAAACATGTTTGTTCGTTTGCAATTAAGTTTGGTAGTATTTTCTTTAGCCTATTAACTTGTACTTTTGCTAATATTTTTGTATATGGTGTTGCATAATGATATTGACATGTATTCCTAATGTTTTATGTCTTTTATTTTTGGGAGGATAAATGTAACAAATGTATTATTTATCTCTTTCAGGATTCTTCCTGGATTGCTCATGTTTTCTACAACCTTTGGTAATTTGTCCCCTAGGAAATGCTACCATTCTTGATAAAAGCATGCAGGGAATTCATCTAGGCCTAGTGCTTTATCTGGATACATTTGTTTTATTGTTGTCTTAATTTCAAATTTTGTGAATTTTTCTTTTAACACATTGTTTTATTCCTCTGTTATTATTTCAGGGATGTTAGGTAGTATTTTTTTGAGCTATTAAGTCCAATCCCCCTAGTTGTTGAGAATATTTTGGTAAAAATTCATTGTCTATTTTTCTATTTATGTAGGATCTTCCTAAGTATCCCCATCTTAATTGTTTTTTTATCTTGGCGATCCTATTTATGTTCCTTTTTTTTTTGCTATTATGATTTTTTTAATGTTTTTGTGACCTTCTTCTAGACATATTTATCTAGATTTTTGCCTCCAAAAAATTTATTCTTTGGCTAGAATGTCTTCATATCTGCTTAGAAATTCTTTTTCATGTATAAGAATTTCTTGATCCATACCTTTTTTTAATTACCTCATTATGCAGGTTTTCAATTTCCTCTTCTATCTTCTCTTCTCATTCAAATATGTTCTTGAATCGTTCTTTGTTCCATATTAGAATTTTCTCCTTTATGGATTTTACCTTTGATACGAATAAAATGACTTTGATCTCTAGAATTTTTCTTCCTTCTACCATTTTTCTATCATTGGGATGAATTTTTCATCCTTCAACCACATTTTTTCAAATTTGAATGGGCATTTTTAGGGTTCATTATTTTCATTGATTACTAACTGCACCGCGAAGTGATCTAAACTGGAGCTTGGAATAATTATTGATGTGAAGATGTAGGGGAAAGCAACCAAGTTACCTTTGAAGAAGAATCTGTCAACTTTTTATGCAATATTACTAAAGCCTATTCTCCTATTATTCCATGTACATGAACCATTATCTGTCTTTATTTCTAGTAGATTATTGTTATTTACCCAATTTCTAAAATCTATTAATGATTGTGATTCTTTAGTGATGCCTCCACTCTTTTTTTATACATCCAATATTGCATTAAAATCTCCTCCTATTATGCAGGTTTGATTGGGATAATTGCTCAGGAATGCTCCAATTTCTTCACACACCTCCCTTTTTTTGTTGTTTTGTATGGGTCCATATACATTAATCAACATTATGCTCAACTTATTACATAAAATTATTGTGAAGCCACTCTGCTAACATATGTGACTATCTACTTTATCATATGTTACCCTTCTTTTATTCCACAGTACTCCCAACCCTCCTGATGCTCCTTCAACTTCCACCATTTTTAAATACAAAACACCTATCCTTCTTTTGAATTGTTCTATCTCTTATTTATTCATTTTGGTTTCTTGCACCATTATAATTTATACTTTTGATGAAAAGATACAAATTTTTAGTATAAGATGTTTGTTAGGGGCATTCATTCCCCTAACATTCCAAGTTATGAGTTTCATGAGTCTTTGGGAAGGAACTTCCCCTTCCCTGCATTTAGAAGATTTGTGATCTTTGTTTGATCTTCTGTTGTTCCATCTCTTAGTCTTAATTCTGCAAGGGATTTCCATCCCCCTTTATTTTTCAATTTGGCGTAGTATGAGGTTTCTTTGCCTTGACATGTCTTTGTTATGCCCAATTTTTCATCCTTAGATTCTCTTACTTCTTCTGATAGAAGAGCTCTATTATCATTCTCTTCCTCTTTTTCTAGCTCTTCTATATCCACTGTTTCCAGTCTTTTTCTATTAATTGTTGTTTTTCTAATGTTTTCTTCACACTCTCTTCCTCCTTCTCTTGAATTAAACCCATCATGTCATAAAATGCTTCTCACTCCAGGGGAACATCATATTTGTAATTATTATTAGTAGGGTTTTTTGTTTCTTATATCTCTTCTCCATTAATGTTCTTAGATTCTTTTAAACTTTCAATAGTTGATTATTTTTTAGTCATTCCTTCACCCATTTGAAACAAAATAGCGATCTTCTCTTCAACTTCTGCTTGAAAAATCTGTGTTCTATAGAATTTTCTATAGGTTTGTCTTGCTATATGCTATAGATTTTTTTTTCTTCAGAACTCGATCTATTATGAGTTGTGGGGTTGATCTCTTTAAGTTCAATATAATATTTTTTTGCAGAGTTTTTCACCACAAACCCTCCAATCTCCATATTGAATTTTATGGACACTTTCAGAGTTGGAGTAGTCTTAATAAGTTTAATCCTTTTAGGCTTATGGCTTGTCTTTAAAATTGTATCTTTTTCATCAATGATACCATTGTAAAAGGATGGATTTATGAACCAACTACCTTTTTATGTTGTTAGTTCTAGAGGTTCTAAATGTTTTACCCTGGAATCAATGTTTAAGAGTATTTTGACTTTTTTAGTTTTCTCCTTCCCTATTATGCCTTCACAACCTAGGAAGGATCCCATATTTTTTCCTGTTTCTTCTAAGATTTTATGAAAATGATACTCTATTGGAAACATCCCAAGTTTCACCCATTTTGGAAATTTATCCAGTCTATATAAATTAGGGTTAAAATTTGGGATCCATTCTATATAATGAAAGCAATAGCCTTTAAAGAATCTTATATTGCCATATAATCTTAGATAGGGCATACAATATCCATTTGATCTTAAGGGTTTGCTTCTTGGTTTCCAGCCTCTTCTAGGGTTTGCCTTTGTCTCTCTGATTTCCAGGATGAGGGAATTTTCCCTTTCGACTCAAAGGAATACAATTTCCCTCGGTAGTTGGGTTTAGGTTTAGTATCCTTGGCTTTAGTTTTTCCATCCATGATACATCCTGCTAAATTCTTTATTTGGTTCTCTCCTAGTTTTGTGGTGTATTTCTCCAGTTTTTTTTAATCCTTTGATGCTTACCTAGCTGGATTTTGTTCACACCTAAAACAAAGCTTGGCGGTTCTGCCTGAACCCCATATTGACGTTTGGATTTTCTAGATTGGGCTATTTTCCAACCCTCATCATATGCAGTTATTTTTGTGGGAAGACTTTGCTTCCCAAAATTTGATCCTCGACTATTTCGCATATTCGTACATCATAGTAGAGTAGCATAAGTATATTATTTGTTATTTGTATATTTAAGCATAAAACATCTCTTCTTAAAGTATGCTATTTATTAAAACAAATTTTCCTATTTATTCAATTTATTAATTCAGTGTCACATAACTAATTAAATTTGTGAAAAATTGATCGTTACAAAAGTTCCCCTCCCCTCCCCTTCCTCCCATCTCTCTCATTTGCACGTTCACCAAATTGGTTCACCACGTGGGAAGGAAATTGCATTTGAGCTATCAAATAACCTAATCCTTCTTTCAATGTTTCATAGGTTGATGATACATTTAAATATTGAAAGGGGATATTACAGAGATGTCACAAATTTAGACAAAGTTACATGCTTTAACTATGCTCCTCCACCCCTCCTATGTTAAAAATCATGATAGAGATCTCCATAGCCCCTATTTCATCTTCTTTTCTCAAATCAATTGATATACCCAATAAACTCCAAAGTACAAGTACTAACAATTAAATATTTTAATCAAAAAATTATGTTTTTATCAATTGCAAGTATCAATAATTCACTAGCACTTGTATCGAAAGAGATGTAAGAGTAATGTCGATAGTAAATTATCTAGGTTAATATGTTAAAAGAGATTACGTTTATATGTGCATAGTAGATGCACTAATGTAATTTACAATATCTTATGTATGAAATTTTTTTCTTTTTAAAATTTTGAAACTCAACCTTGAATTTAGGTAGATGATTTCTTTCCAAGCTCTAATTTATGTATATAAAATTTCCTTCAAAAACTTGGTGGTATGATTGTAATGGAGGTGCAATAATTATTTTAGTTTTAATTTATATTCTAATATTTTATAAATTGTAGAGTACTATTGAATCAAAATATTGAATGAAAGATCTTAAAATGATGTAACTTATAACATGTTAATCTAGATATTAATGAATTTGATCCTTAAATAAGAATAGAATATAAGACATTTAAAATAATTATTGTGTAGTTTGTATGTACCTAGAGAGTATATCTTAATATTTTATATACTAAAAAGTGCATCATATATTTATTTATAATAATTTTTTTATAATTAAGATTAAATCCATTTAAACTAAAATGACAAATTGCTCCACCCCAAATTTTGTTATCAATTTTCAAATAAGCACAATGAAAGTTTGAATCAAAATGCAATCAATAAAATCATATGCATTGTTGAAGTTGTTGGTGAATCATGAAAAGCCATCACTAACAAATATATGTTCTAATTTTTAAAAGATAAATGTTAAATGCAAAAATGTTGAATTTTTAAACTTATTATACTATTGGTGTGAAAGTTTCATAGAATTCTTAAGAACCTTTCATATGACTATTTTGTAGTGCACATGAATAATTAGCAATCCTATCAATCTAAATGTTTAATATTAAATATTGAAAACGTGAAAGTGAGTTTGTTTTAATGATGCATAATTTTGAAAAATATGACTAAATTATTCATCTCATTCCCTAAGCTACACTCCAATTCATATAGTGGGTTTGTGTGAACTTAAGCTAAAAGAAAAGTAAGCAAATTTTAGCTTTTTTGTGCTTTATGGCTAGGATCTATTTTTTTCATATCTTTCCTTAGACTTATGTACTTTTGGATTCCTCTACTTTTTATGTTCCACTTTGATACTTTATTTGAAGCAAATTAATTATTATTTTATAGTTCTAGATGATTTATGATGTCAACATGTTTCATATATTCTGCAATTATGACGCTACTTTCATGCTATATTACACATATCTTTAAGATGATTAGATGTTTATTCTTCTTGTCATTATCATACCATGTAATTCAATGATCCTCATCAGGCTTATACATTTTGATGTGATGATTATATATCACATGATCCTTATCACATATACGCATGTATGATATCATTTTTATTAATGCTTTATCTTATGATCCAAATCTCTTTATCACATTTAGAATTTATTAGGTTATTTTTCATATAAGCCTTGTCATGTCATTATCTTCTTTACCACTATGTTGTCAATTATATACTATAATTAATGTATCATTCTTCTCGAGCTATCTTATTGTTTAAAATTACACTTAGGCATTATCTGCCTTCCTAACACTTACATACCTACACATTAAACCATTTGCTTATTTCCTTCATTGGTGTCATTATTTGTGTATCAATTTTTATATCCTTTAATTCCTTGTATAATTTGTATCTAACCAATTATGAGGGGTCATGCACTGTCACCAAAACTTCTTTACGATTAAAGTTCTAGATAGCGTCTTGTTCTATATAGAGTCTCAAAACCTTATCTATGCATAGTTATATTATTCTACAATGATAATGTCACATAACACAAATTTTCTTGTACCTCATTATCACCCTATACATTTTCTTGCACCTTATTATCACACTTTATGGGTTAATTTATTGTAGTTAATGATCACATTTACTAGATTTTTTATTGCATACCACATCATGTAAATTTTTTTTAATTTTTTTTTTAATTTATGACTATATAATGAGCTAAGATCATATCAAACTTATATAGAAAGTACATCATTTTATATACATCTATACAAAATAAAATATTTTACAATTAAATAATAAATATTTATTCATTTATTATCTTAAAAACAAAAATAGTAAATACAAACCCTTCAAAGATAGTAAAAATAAATTCTCGCTAGGGAAGAGATTTATTAGAGACAAAAGTCTAGGGAGACTTGGTTAAAAGAGGGGAACAAGAACACTAAATTTTTCCATAAATCAGTTAAAGCTAGAAGGGCCAGGAATAAAATTTTCTCAATTGAGACCAATGAAGGAGCAGTCCTCAATTAGCAACAACAAATTAATCAAGAAGTGATTAATAACTTCCAAAATACTTTCACACAACATGGGGTGAATGCAAATGACGATTCAGAGTTACTTGATCTTATCCCCAAGTGTATTTCAGAGGCCCAAAATGATATTCTCTCTGATCCAGCTTCATTAGAAGAAGTCAAGTCAGCCTTGTTTGATCTAGGAGGGGATAAATACCCTGGTCCTGATGGCTTTCCTGCCTTATTTTTTAGAAGACCTGGAACATCATTGTTGTTGATCTCCTCCAAGTGGTAGAGGAATCAAGGTCTGAAGGCTTTATGCTGAAAGAATTTAATAACACTTTTATTGCACTTATCCCCAAAAAAATGGATTTCAAGACTTTTGATGACTTCATGCCAATTGCTTTGTGCAAAACGATTGATAAGATTATTGTTAAATTTGTTGCCAATAGACTTAAAACCATTATGGGCAACATCATCTCTGAAGAGAAAAGTGGATTTGTCCCACATAGATCTATTTTTGAAGGGATCATTTTAGCCCATGAGGTTGTCCATACAGTTAAAACAACCAAGATCAAAAGCATGATGATTAAACTAGATATAAAAAAATCCTATGACAATGTCAATAGGGATTTCCTTCTTAATGTTCTCAGAAGGTTTGGTTTTCAGGAAAATTAGGTTAAGTGGATTGCCAGCTGTATAAAAACACCAAGATTTTCAATCTTGGTTAATGGAAGCCTGCAAGGTTTCTTTGAATCCACAAAAGGAATCAGACAAGGTGACCCTATTGCACCTTTTCTTTTCATTATTATGGCTGAAGTTTTAGGTCATTTTATAACCAAACAAAGAGCTCTTGGTAAATGGAAAGGCATTAAAATTGTTGTTGGTGTCAATTTTTCCACACACTTGCAGTTTGTAGATGACAAATTCCTCTTTGGCATATCTTCTTTAGAAGAAGCCCGGGCTATCAAAAGCTCTCTAGACCGTTATAGCACAGCTACTGGCCAATGTATTAATTGGCACAAATCAGAGATTTATTTTTTTAACACTGCTTGACACCTTCAACAAGAGATCAAAGGAATATTGCAGATCAAAATAGGGTTGCTGCTAGGGAAATATCTAGGGGTGCCTCTTTTTGATGGTGCCTCCAAGCCTCACCTATGGAAGGGACTTTTAGATTCATGCCTTAAAAAGATGGAGGGATGGAAAAGCAGATGGCTTACCTCCACTGGTAGAATCTTACTCCTCCAAACAGTTATCTCTTCCATCCCCATCTATTCTATGAGTAGTTTTAAAATCCCACACAAAGTCCTTGAGGCAATCACAAAGAGAATGAGATAGTTCTTTTGGAATGAGGCTGAGGAGGGAAACAAATGGCCTCTTATTGCTTGGGATAAGATATATAAATCTAAGGCAAATGGTGGTGTAGGTTTAAAAGACTAGAGAAAGATGAATTTAGCTTTAGGGGCTAAGCTGGTTTGGCACATATGTAATCAACCTGGCAACTTATGGGTAAAAAATTTAAGAGAAAAATATTTGGAATCCCCAAATGATGAAAGAATCCTCACAATATCCAATCCCCCCAAAGGTTCTACAATTTGGAACTTCATTCTATACTACAGACATGTTATTCAAAAACATGCATCGTGGCATATAGGCACGGGCTCTAAAGCCTTATTCTGGGATGACTCATGGAACAACTATATGATTCTAAAAGATAATGATAGATTTAATGAACTAAGAGAACTCTTCAATCATAACTGGGGGCCAAAGGTCTCAAATTATTTAGAGTATAGAGATTCCCCATTTGGCCCTAAATGGAAATGGAAAACTATAGAGGATTGTGCTCTCTTAGCACACCAAAGGAATTTAATGGAAGAGTTGTTTCAGCAACGAAGTTTTATAAGAACCTCACATGAAGATAAGTTGATTTGGTGTAGAGACAAAAGTGGGATTTACTCTATGAAACTTGGCTACACCTCCCTTGATGAGGAGAGGGATCCCCCCTTATGGCCAAAAAAATTTTTTTGGGACAAAGCATGCTTATCGAAGGCAGGTGCATTTGCATGGCTAGTAGTGCATAAAAGGATTCTCACATCAGAAAGAAGGCAGAGGTTTGGTTTGAAGGGTCCCACTAGATGTGCTCTCTGCAAAAGGTTTCAGAAGACATTGATCAATTACTTATTCAATGCCCATTTTCTGCAGATTGTTGGAGCATGATCAAGGAGAGGCTTAACTAGATTGGTCCTATGCACAATAATATTCATGATGTTTTTCAGAGTTGGCCTATCCCACCCAAAGTTACTGCTCTCTCTTTGGTTTGGAAGGTCTGTCCCTCTATAGTCATTTGGGAAAAATGGAAGGAACGCAACCGGAGGATTTTTTAGGATAAAGAAAGGTCCGTTCACAGGGTTAAAATTAGCATTATATGTGCTATAGAAGATACCTTAAAGGCTGCTTTGCAATCTTATACTGGGTGTTATGAATACACAAAGAATGACAGATACATTCACTCCAAATGTCCATATTTGAAGTTCATAAATGCTGGCATTAGGAAGGCCAATATAATAAAGCAGGCTAAGAAGGATATGGTGTGGCTACTGCCAGAGAAAGAGTGGGTGCAATTTAAATTTGATGGGGCTTCTAGAGGAAACCCTAGACCCTCTAGAGCTGGTGTAGCAGTAAGAGATTGGCAGGGTAATCTTTTGGCCTTATCTGCTCAATGACTCAATGATGGCACCAATAACGCAGCGAAAGCACATGTTGCCTTGTTGGCCCTTCAACTTGCAAACATAATGAATTTGCATAAGATTCATCTAGAAGGGGACTCACAGATCATTGTGAATGCCATCCAAAATGGGAGAGATAATGCCTGGCATCTCCAAAACATTATGGCTGAAATTTCTGAGATTATTCACTCTCTCCTTGATTTTCGAATCAATCATGTTTTTAGAGAGTGCAATGCATAAGCGGATATTATTTCAAAGTGGTCTACAAACCTTCTGCACATCAACAGAGTGCACTGAACTCTTTTAATTTGCAAAAAATATTTAAACTCTTCTGGCTTTATGCAGTTTCCTGATTGATATATTCAACATTCATGTGGCTATGTTAACGGTTTCTATTGAAGCTATTGGGACTACTTTGTGACCATTGTGTTTAAAAAAAAATGAGGACCCAATTTCCTTAATTCACACATGTTGTTTAAACTTTTATGAAGGTAGCGGTGGCAGATTTCCCTTTTCCTGATGAGACACTGATGACAGAGTGGGCACGTGATTTCTCTCCTTTTATTGGAGAATTCAGTGTGGTTGAAGGTTGAATGACAGTGAAGGCGTCAGCTAAGCCGTGGTAATGATGTTGTGCTTGCTTGACGATCTGCACGAATCATAATAGTTATTGCAATGTAAGGTGATGAGGGAAATATGATGGCTTCCCTCTCTGACCTTTATTACTAAATGTGGATAGCAGAATGTGATGTGACATCTTGCACCCCCAAAATATGACGGTGTCTTTCTTTGGCCTTACTTACTAATTGTGGATGGCAGGATATGATATGACATCTCACTCTCTCAAAACTTCGGTTGAGTGTTGATATAATCTATGTTTCTTATGTTTTTTTCATCTAACTTTGTAAACAAGTTTCCTCATAGGTTGAAGATGGAGGTGAACTTTCATGTTCAAACAAAGAAGTAGTAGAAGGCTTTCAAAGGCCCAGATTCTAAAGAAAGGATGTTGGGATTGCTCATTCACAAGGAGGAGCGGCTTGCTATGGTGTCATTGGAGGTCTTGGGTAGCCAATTTCAAGAATGACATGGGAAAAGACATTCAAATGTGGATGTAATTTCCCTCATTGTTGCATGGGGGATGCAGCTAGGGGAACCTGTATATGAGATTAGAAGGCTGATGACTTTCATCTTTGATAATGAACTCCTCTTGGGACTAGATTCTATCTTAGAATGGGCGGTCCCGGGAGTGGAAATGGACCATAGTGAATGTTTTGAGAATCCCAAAGATGGGGATGAATTTGGCAGAAACCCCTTTATTAACTGGTGGGGAAAGGTGGACAAAACTGCCTACACTGATAATATTAGAAACAAATGGCATAATATGAAAGCAATAGCTGAGGATATCCATGATCAGGTTGAGGGAAGAAAAAAATGCAGTGTTAATCTCTAATTTATGTTGATGATTAGTGACCACCACTTAGTCATTTCATTAGGCAATTTTAGTTGGCTATCACTGTGGCCGAGCTAAAACTATGCAAGGCTGAGCAACATTGTCAAGCAATTTTCAGTATGCCTAGTTACATTGCCGAGCTGAGTTACATTGCTGAGCCAAGTTAAGACAAAGATGTTAAATTTTGAGCGACAGACAGTCAAAGTGTCAAGCAGAACAATTTTTGTATACTTGTTAGGAATGATACAAACTTCTAGGATAAGTGATCTAGTCGACTTGTATAAGATTTTTGGACCAACATTGTGTGCATTTAATATTTTTATACGGAGTTAGTTATGCATTTAATTGTTTTATCCTATGCATGACTCATTGTAAGCATTAATTGTTTTACCATCAAGGCATGGATATCAGATCTTGATCATTGATCTAGATCTCACTGTCAGATCTGTAGAGATATATTAGATTGCTTGGAAACCCTATTTTATGGATGTGTATATGCAAGAGGCAAAAGAGGAATTGTTGAAGTGACTGTATTTTGATTTGAAATGCATAGAGGGTTATTTTGTTCAGAAGTAGAGATCAAGCAAAGCATTACACAGTGAACAACAAAGTAAAGATATATCAGATTATAAGATCATAAGAGATACTGAAAAGAGGAGATTCATCATCAGCATCAGAGTACATATCGAAGGATCAATACTTGAGACTTTCTAATCATTATATCAGGTGAAAATCTCTTAACATAGTGGTTTTAGCAGGCCTTTATTTATCTCTTAACAGAGTGCTTACTTCATTGTAAGTTTA
>MU227781.1:1811031-1848863 GCA_018584345.1 Thuja plicata | reverse complement strand
TATTTAATTATTAAATAAATATCCTCATTTCAATAATTGAATTTAATTATTCAAATAATTGAGAAAAAGCAATTATGAGGTCATATTTATTTAATTAATTGGATATTCTCTCAAAAATCTTTCTTCTGTTCAGAAATAGAATCTTTGAATTAATTGTGGTTTAAAGAGAAAGAAACCAATTTAATTCAAATAAAACATAATTAAATCAAAGAAAGAAAACAACTAAAGCAGAAAGAAAACAATTTATTGTATTCTTTTGAATAAAGCTTTCTAATTTAAACTGGCTTTTCTATCTGTTTTATTTAAAAGAGGAAAGTTTATATTCTGATCATCTCCGAGTCTATAAAAGAACTTTCATTCTTCATTCAAAGCCCCCACTCATTTTTATGCACTGTTAGAATACTGAATTAATGTCACATTTCTTGATAATCTCATATAGAGTAATTTCATATTGCAATAGAATAGCTTCAATTTCTAGAATAGTTGCATTGAAAATCATGTCTTAGATTATCTTACATCTCTCATTTCTTAGAATAATCTTGCATTGTATTGCATTCATGGGGATAAAACCCTTCGTTCCTAGATTGGTCTATGGTTATGAGACTCTCATTCTGAGAGCTATTTTGAAAACCCCGTCTAGATAGAAGGCAACAGGTTGAAACATGCAGGTAGACAAGATGAATAATCTCATATTTAGTCTTGTGTGTACCTGGTGAAGAAGGACTATGTTGAAGTGTATGGTGAATTAACAAGGTGAAATTTACCACATACACATCCATCTGCAGTTTCTTCGTCCTCCTCCTTATCATCTCTGTGAGGTGAAATTGCAAAAGAGAGGCGAGGGAAATATTTTCTCACAGAGCATCCTATGGTCCCAACTAAGGCCAACCATGAGCGGTGGTTGGTGGTGAATGGGGTGTTGGTCAAAATCCCCATGCAGAAGGGGAAACCTGGTGACAAGCTAAAGACTGTGAATGGTAGGGAGACCTACGACGTGGAGGGGATTGCTGGCTTGGGGAGCACTAGAAGTAGACTCATCTCATAGAATTCTAGCCACAGTACATGGGGAATTGCCCCAGTGTTGAAGAATCTCATGCAAACGAGAAATATCAAGCACAACCTTATCTACGTGAACTTGAATATGGAGCATCTCATTATTACAAATACATGCCTTAGCAAATAAGGATACATTAGCATCGATAATTGTATTTGAGAAAAGAACTACATTTCTTTCTTTCTAAATTGTAAATAAAATTTCCATTTTGAAAGTGTGCCAAATTTGCAGGATAGGAAACATAAGAGTTGGGTGTCACCAAAAAGAAAAAGAGGCCAAGTAAACATAGAAGGGTAGAATGAGGGAAAAAACTATGTATCCAGACCCAATAGTTTTGTGCCCTGATAGTTTTGTGACAGCCAAAAGAGGTGGAGAAAAGATTCAAGATGGTGATAGAAAGGGCAACGGGGATCTAGAATACCTAGATAGTGAAGCTGAGAACCTAAAGGTAACCCTTGAAATAAAAGACACCAATTGAAATGTGCAATTTCAGGTTCTATAATAGAAGACCAAAGGTTAATAAAGCACAATATCCAAGTAGAATGAGAAGATTGGATATGCCATCTCTGGTTCAAAACCTCCACCATAGGCAAGTAACAAGAAATACAAAGGTAGCCTTGTTGAGGTTGATATATTTCAAAATTCGTATCTGGATACCAGCACCAATCCTTCCACCATGGAGTGTGATTGGTAATGCCAATCTTGTGCAAAATTTCTGGTGGCAAAAGAGGAACCAAAAGATCAAAACTCTCTTTGTCTTGGCTAGAAAGGCCAAAACGTGCATGAGCTTCCTCCCATCTTTGAATGGATATTGTCTCTCAACTGAAGAGATCATGAAGAGTGCAGAGGCCATGATGATAGATACAGAGCATGGATACCCAGAACTCTGGCCAAAGGGAGCCCTTGCAACCAAATTAAAGGCGACCACCAGAGCTTCTGTTGGTTAAAAGAAAGGTCATCATGGAAATTAGAGCCATGCCATCTTAACCAGGGTATGGTAACTAACCATGCATGCCAAATGCTTTTAGCCACAATGGAACCTTGAATTTGCATGAGGTCTTTCATAAGAAGCAAGTTCTAAAAGCCCAAATCTTTCCATGTCGGGCGATGCAAAAGAAAGCCAGAAGAAATGCAATGACACGATAAAACCTTTTCAAGCCTCTTCAATAGAAATTTTGTGAATTATCCACTTAGGACAGAGAGATTGACCTTTCCTATGAGTGGAAATGAGGCCTAGGCCACCAGAGTGTTGAGGGAGACAACAATGCTCCAAGGCCATGCAGTGAAATCCATGTCGTTGGGTATTCGAGGCCCATAGAAAATCTTTGAAAAGGTGCTCCAATTTGGCATAAGATGCTTTTGAGGGAGACCAACATGAAGAGTAGTAGACATGAGTAGAAACCCTTATAGACTTGGAATTTTCCTGCTAGTGAGAGAGGTATAGTAATCCAATAAGCCAACTTGCTCTCGATATTTTCCAAAACAACATTCCAAAGTTCAGTTGCAGAGCCATCAAAGGCAAATGGAATGCTGAGGAAATGGAAAACTTTACCATGTTGTATATGTTGCCAATGATAGTGCAACATCCATTGTGGTGGAGGTAGGAAAGACTGGCGAAAGAAAAGAGTCTTATACCACTGAATAGATGAACCAGAATCCAAGAGAAATATGTCTAGGCAATGAAGAGCATTCTGTACATTTGCTTCATCCTCAATGAGAGTGAGGAAGGAGTCATTGGTGAAGTGCCCATTGACAAGATGGGATGTGGAATTAGGTAATAAAATCTCATGAACATGACCAGAAGAAATAACAGAAGCTAGCAAGTATCCAAAACCTTCTATTGATAAAACATACAGAGTAGGAGCCAAAGGGAAACCTTGTTGAATGGAGAGATGCAATCCAAAAGAAGAGGAACGATGACCATTGATGGTGATCCAAGCATTAGCATCTGAAAAAAACAAAAACATTTTAACAAAAGAAATGAAATGGGGACCAAATCTTAGAGCAAACAACATGGCAAGATTAAAAGGCCATTTAATACAGTCATAGGCTTTAGAAGTCAATTTTGAGGAAAATAGTGGCCTAACCAGATTGACAAGCCCACTACATACCTTCCTAGACTACAATTATATTGTAAAGAATGAAGTGGGATTGGGTAAAGCTTGTTTTCTCAGGACAAATAATTTGAGGAAGAAGATGGTGAATTTGTAGAGACAAGGCCTTTTCTATAATTTTGTAGGAGATATTGAGCAAGGTGATGGAGCGCTAATTGAAAATGTCCTTAGGATCGCCAGATTTAGGTATGAATTCAATAGTTCCTTTATTTATTCACCCGTCCAAGGTTCTAATGTGCAATGCTTCTAAATAAACATTGTGAAGGTTAGTCCCTAAAATATCCCACAAGGCCTTATAAAATTCATAGGGAAGGCCATCACATCCCGGGGACTTATCGTCAGCCATGGAGAAGGAAACCTCCCTAAGGTCTTGAATAGACAAGGTCTTCTCACAGAAAACTCGTTGAGAGTTTGAGAGATGATTAGGAACACAGGCTAAGCATTCATCGAAGGCTTGACGAGAGGTTGGAGTGAGATCTTGGGTTGTCATGAAAACTTGTTTATAATGTGCAATAAAAGATTGCAAAATATCAGAAATTTCTATAAGGATGAAGTTGACATCCTTGATCCTTTTAATCCTTGAGTTGGAATTTCTGGGACGTAGTGAAGAGAAAAAATCTTTACTAGCATGATCTCCCACTTTTAACCAGTGTAAATGTGCCTTTATTTGAGCTCCTGTAGAAGAGTAAGCGTTGACAACCTGCTTTTCATGATAGAGTTCTGCCACCTTAAACTGTAAGTTTGGGGATAAAGGATGAGCTTTCAGATTGTCAATAGCCGCACACAATTCCTTGGTAGTTCTAGCATAAGACTGCCATCACAAAAATACTAATTATTTGCCATAAAAATGGAGAAAGCACGTAGTGCGAGAAATGGTTGTGTTCCGTGAGGAAGTCCACCCTGATAATTGAGTGGCCCTAGGTGGAAGGTTCCAAACATTCTTTATGTAGGCCAGAGTTTAAGGATGATTGAGGAATGAAGTATTGAGAAAAAAAGGTGGAAATGAGGAACGTGGCTGGTGAACAGTCCATTGAATACAAAATTTAATGGGAAAGTGGTCTCACAAGGTAATATCTAGCAAAGGCACAACTGACAATTCTTGGGAAGTCCCAAAGGAAAAAAAGATTGAGAGGATATCATGGCATGATCAAGCCTCTTAAAAACCCTATCAGAGTCAGCTCAAAATTTTCTCCAAGTATGTCAGGCCGCATGTGGGAGATGACGATTGAGATTGGGATAAAAAAGACCCAATTTATTATGCATGTAAAACCATGGCTCACGTTCTCCATCTCTCCAGCAAAAAAGGTGAAATGTCATCCTCATCAGAAGTCACCTCAATCATATTAAAATAATCACACAAAACCCAAGTGGCAGATGTTTGCGAATCAACAATCCATCACCATAAAAAAGCTCTTTCCACTGCACCATTGGGAGCATACAGATTAATAATACCAAAAGGGTGATTATTAATATTAAGTAGAATCCAGACCAACCTATGCATAGGGTCTTCTCCATGGTCGATAATGGCATTTTTCCAACGTGGAGCCAATAATGTAACTACCCCTCTACCCACATCATGGGAGGTTGAAAAAAATCTATGAGGCCAAATAACTCTGCAAGCAGTAGAAAGAAGAAATCCTACAATCTTAATTTCCTAAAGGCAAAAAAATATTTGTTTGAGGAAATCAATAATGAACATCTATGACAATATATTTTCTAGTGAGGTCTGTACAACCCCTGACATTCCAAGAGTGAAAATTCATTAAAATCCTTTATTCATGGTATCCTTGTCCCCAAGAGAGGAAAATCTATTTCGCATGAAGGTCGACTTTAAGTTGAAAGATGGGTAAAGGTCACCTGGAAAAAGAGAACACTTCCTTGGCCTTGCACTGTCAGACTCGTCGTGGCCAGAGGGGCTACAAGAGTGAAGATAGAATGAGCCATTAAGATCTGTTAGAGTGGGAAGAGGTAGAGGATCCATGTATACAGTCAGAGGAGTGATCAAAGATACCGATAAGGCCAGAGAAGTCCCCTGAGAAACAAGGTGTGATATAATCTCAGTGACCTCTGCTGGAGTTGATGTGCCATTATGTGTTTTCCCTTGTGAACCACAATAGTCCAGGAAGCCTCAACTTTATTACCCTCATTAGTGACCTCTGAGGGATGAGGAGCAGTCAGTTCTTTAGGAACAAATTATGGCCGAGAAGCGATGAAAGGACAGTCCTTAATCTCATGATCTGCAGAGTGGCAACAAAAATAAGTATTGGCTGAGGTGCCATTATGTGTTTTCCCTTACGAACCACAATAGTCCAGGAAGTCTCAACTTTATCACCCTCATTAGTGGCCTTTGAGGGACAAGGAGCGGTCAATTCTTTAGGAACAAATCATGGCAGAGAAGCGACGAAAGGACAGTCCTTAATCTCATGATCTGCAGAGTGACAACAAAAATAAGTATTGGGTAAATTTAAATACATTACCTTATGAGTGAAGGTATGCACACTAATCTAAATATCTATGGTCTCATAGAGGTCCTAGGCAAGATCAATCTATAGACAAACCCTCTTCTGAGGGTGAACATGAAAGAAATAGTCGGGTTGATCCAAACAAACAACTCGACCAAGCGATTGAGCAATTTTTTTCTGGAAAGGCCAACAAGGCAAAGTCAAACCAAGAAATTTGACCCAAAATGGTAAAGTCTCTCGACCAAGGCTGGAAAAATAATAAGGAAGTGTGACCAAACCATGGACTATGCTTGAGAACACTGTCAACATGTGATGGGTTCCCAAAGAGGAAAAGGAAAAAACCTTTAGTAAGGTTCTGGACACCATCTAGACAGACTGCATGAGGGGCCCAGGATTTGGTGACCCAATCTTTGAGCACACTCTCAGATGGAATTCTACTAACAAAATAGCCAATAAGTGTATGATTCTCTAATTAGTCACAAGCTTGCTCGATAGAGCCATTAGCGGTAACAACCAACACTTTGGCACCAGAAGTAATCATTGAGCTAGAATTGGATGCCTCCAGTAAAACCTAATTTATTGCAATTAATGCAGTATGATATCTATGTACGAATGGCCTAAAAAGGAAACCCTAAGGAAGACACAAGGATTCCAGAGATAGATGCAGAGCTCATGAAGATGCAAAGGCAACACATATAATCACAAATACATCATTTTAAATACATGTGTACAAGATTAAGTAATTTTTAATTATAAATAATAAATCTTTATTTGTTTATTCACTTAAAATATTCATATAATATAATTAAAAGTGGAATTCAAAATCATTGTTGTAGGAAATTAGAAGCTGGCAATATTCAACATCTTTGCAATGTATTTTGTCAAATATATAACATGGATTTTGCAAGTTGTTTCATTCCACATACATGTCTATAAGTGAATGCAATGACATGACATCATATTGAAATCCATCTGTAATTGGTTTTACATGGATCTCCAAAGCCGCCAATTGAGCATAATACAAGCAAGTATTGACAAAAGTCCTATATTTTAGTACAACACCTACCAATTGCATATGTTGAATTAACTTCAATACCTTCTCACTATAACCATATTGCGATAATCCTGCAATCAATTATTATATTCCATGAGACAATGGTTTTATAAGCCTTTTCATTAAAGAGTTTCATAGTCGCATCAACAAAATCAATTTTGCACAAAGCTTCCTCACAGAATGCCCCTTCCTCCCTCCTATGTAGTTGATTTTTCATTTTTTTCTTTGCTTCCAATATTTCACACAATAGTCCCCACCATGTTTGATGCCTTCTTTTCTTTTTATTCTTTTCTCCAAGTTTTGCATCGATTCATCTCCATATACGATTGTTATGTTGGGGCCTTATCACATGCTCTTATCTCTGCATTCAATTATCTTATGATCAATGCCTTCTTATTTTTTTTTATATCTTTGTTCTAGGGAAGTCCAATCACACTTGAGGTGTTGAAGCATTTCTTGTTCTTTTACTGAATTACTTTTACTATGCTTACCATCAAAATTCAAACTTTTAAATATTTTATGAAGATGAGATCCTCTTTTACCTAAACCATAACTCATAATAAAAATATATACTCCTTAACGAAAAAAACTTTAACTTAAATTATAATGTACAATTAAATATAAAATTACTTTCTATTTTATGATTTGATTGCTTACATCACATGCAAAATATATATCCTTTAACATTATCCATATTCATCTTTAGTAACCATACACTATTTTCTTTTTATAAGTAGTCTCTTGGACAACAACCCACTACATCCATTATGGCTGAATACAGTACCGCTACACACTCTTACTAAATACGTATCCTTTATTTGGTAAAACATGATGTGTTTATATGCTAATTTATCAAACCAATAGCTATATAATTGTAGAGAGTTTTAAATCTAGTAGAGGAAATAAATGGTCAACTAGAAGTGAAAATTTCCAAGCTATGGGTGTAGAGAGTTTTAAATCTAGTAGAGGAAATAAATGGTCAACTATAAGCGAAAATTTCCAAGCTATGGGTGTAGAGAGTTTTAAATCTAGTAGAGGAAATAAATGGTCAACTAGAAGCGAAAATTTCCAAGCTATGGGTCTCATGTTTCTCCATTCCCATTAGCGCATTTTACTTCCAACACATACAAAAGTATCCAATGCATCTGGATTGTTGGAGGTTTCTTGGAAATGAACTTTGTCACCGTTTTATCGAGCTCTTCTACCTCCCGAAGCTTGAATTTTCCATCTCCAATCAACTCTTTAATGTGCCTTGTCTAGTAATCTTCAATTCTCCAAATTGATATCTTACGCCATCTTGTGTAATACCCTGCTGTTATAGCCCATCTCTATTTCATTATTCCCCAACCCATGAATATGAATATAACTTGCAGAACAAAATTAATTAATTAAAGCTTATCAAATGTTGCAATGATCTTAACAATAGGACTTGTTAGAGTAATAAGTTATTCCACTTATTAATTTTAAATAATTCTGATTTAATTATTGGGTCACTTATTATCTCTAGTTCACTTAAGCTAAACTTTAGGCATATAATAATTAATTCTATTATTAATCATTATCATGCAACCTAGACTTTCCCTTTTAAGGGTTTTGATCACCTTTTATAAAGTTTGATCTCTTTGTATTTGAGAATCAATTCTGGTTGATCTTGAATCATCTTGTATTTTGTATTCCATTATTGAATCAATTGAGGATGTTTCCTCTTTCACAGATCTACTCTTTCTGGCCTCCATAACTCTTGCTTCTCTCTTTCTATGACAGGTTTGCATGTAGGTGATTCTTGGGAGCTGTAGGGTTGATAGTTTTTCATCAACCCAAATATGGTATCAGAGCTCTAGATCTGCACACTCCCTTTCTCTTCATTTTGAGATTTGGCCTTGTTCTTTAGATTTTTGTTTTCAAGAAGTTTTCTGTTTCAGATTTTTGTGGATCTTCGGGAGTTATTTTTCAGAGCACTTTGGGCACAAACCGACCTCGTGGTTGCGATAAAAGGCATTTTTTTTGCATGTACTACCCTATTCTGTGAACGTTTTTCGAGGCACAATTTTTTTTTCAAATAATAATTTTTTTTCTTGGTAGCTCTGCTATATTTAGTGGCATCGCAAGATTTAGTTGAGCTTCACAAGCTTTTGCCAAGATTTCTTGGGACTCTTCTTGTTTTAGAGAAGTCTTCAATTTTTTGGTCATATCTTGAGAAATTGGAGGCATTTTTGGCCAAATGAGATATCGTCGGAAAGCTGGTTTCGAGCTTGATATGATTTTCTAGATTTGGTTTTATGATTTTCTGTCTTGTATGGTTTTTTTCTAGTCAATGTTAGTGTTCTTTTTTGTACTCTACGAGTCATATCTTGCTCATTCAAACTCTATTTTTTGACTTCCGCATGTCGTTGGAAAGCTGGTTCAGTACTCTATCTTATTATATGGGTCTCACATCCAGCATTTTCTCTAGGTACATTTTATTCAAGTTTTTTTTGTTTTTTGCAATCTAGTGATTATCTTGGATGTTTCAGGTCCTAGGATCATTTTCCTTGCATGAGACGACTCCTCTTTAGCTGTTACTTGTGTTCATACAATTTTTTTATCATTCCTGCATTGTCAACATCTATTTTTGTAACTTTTCTTTTTTGCAAATGCAAGGGGATAAAGTGTTATCTGATGCATGCTTGGGATCTTGGACATTTTTGTGTCTATTTGTACTCGCACTACACTATAAAGTGCCATGGGGGTTTGATGTTTGCTTTGTTTTTCATCTACCTTTTTCAAGTGAGTGTTCTTTCGATGACATTGGCCTCATGATGTGTGTCAAGAGAGTGTTTCCTCCATGACACCATCCTTTATATGTGCTTGTACTTTCTATTGCACTTTCTATGTTCCTGGTTCTTCATCACGCAGTTATTCTTGGCAGTCAGGTTCAGTGTACCTATCATGCCTCTCTCTGCTCAACATTATGGGGGGGGGTATCTCCTGTTGGTTCTAATGCTTCCTTGGTTCTACGGAGTGATCTATGTATTCAGTATTTGTTCCTACGTACTAGGCGGATGCAGTGGCTGGGTACCTATGCAATTTGGTGAGATGGACCATTTACCATATGGACACTCTTTCATTCCTATTTTGGAAACATCCTTCCATCTTTGATTGATCAAATCTTTAAACTTTAATTACAATATTCTTTACCTGATCATGTTCTATTACAGTGAAGTTTCCAACAGTTATTCTTCGATAGTGTTTGCAGCTTCATGCTTCAGTGATGTTCTTACTTTGTTCCTATCTTCTGAGACATTCTCTAGTTTGGAGACTTCTTTAGTCCTTCACTAGGCTTCATATGTTTTTGGAAAGGGATTTTTTCCCATTGGGTTTTCTCCTTTTCTCCTCTTACAAATATTTTTGTACTTGGGTACCTGATCAATCCTTATTGTCGAGACCCATTTCCTGCTTTCAGTAGTTGTTTCTAGGTTTTAGCTACTCCCTAAGTTTATCTTAAGAGGGGTGTTAGATTAATAAGTTATTCCAGTTATTATCTCTAGCCCACTTAAGCTAAAATTTAGGCATATAATAATTAATTATATTATTAATTATTATCATGCAACCTAGAGTTTCCCTTTTTATAGTTTTGATAATCTTTAATAAGGTTTGATCTCTTTGTATTTGAGAATCAATTTTGATTGATCTTGAATCATCTTGTATTCTGTATTCCATTATTGAATCAATTGAGGATGTTTCCTCTTTGATAGATCTTCCGTTTCTGACCTCCATAACTTTTGCTTCTCTCTTTCTGTGACATGTTTGCATGCAGGTGATTCTTAGGAGCTGTATGATTGATAGTTTTTCATCAACTCTAATAGGACCTTGATAAATCCATCCTACTATTCATCATCCACATTTTATTCCTTTTTAGCACACCCCTTTCATCCCATGCATCCTCCGATAGTATGCTCTTGCCTTTCAATATGCTAAGCATCTGGGTGATAAAAACACTCAGCACAAGAAAATGAGTAGGAACCTTATGCGTTCTCCCCTTCAATGCATTCTACACATCCAACAAAATGAAAATGATGAATACAACTACTACAAACAACAATACTGGTATTATTACAAGTTCACTGGTATCCATGATTCAACACGCTTACACCCAATCAACTATAATGCTTTAAGAAAACAGGTGCAAACACTTTCCAATAAGTTTTCAGCCTTTGTACCATATGCACGGGTTTACCGACAACCACAACTTTTCTCGGCAATGTGTACAAGACACATTTATGGTGGAGGGCTTTCCCACTTAGGAAAGCCTATTAGCTAATTATATTATATTCATTTCTTACCTATTAAATATTTTAAATACATCTATCCAAAAAGAATTATTCTTGAATTGTTTTATTTTATTTTATTTAGTTTAATTTTTTTACTTGAAAAATTATATTTTTGTCTAAGTTGATTTATTTTTTCAACTTGAAAAACTATATTTATTAATTTAAAAATTATTTTATACATTATCAAATTTCCATAATCCATTTAAATCGATTATTTGCTTTTGGATTTGATTGTGTATGTGTTTTTAGCATCAATGTTTGTGTGTTTGATGCTTAAAACACAAACACAATAAAATCCAGAATCAAATAATTGAATTATTTTATAATTAAGCTGATAGGCTTTCTCTCTCGAGTGAGCTCGATACCATATGCCTGATTTATTGTCTCACACGTGAAACCATGGTTTTCTGGTATGGAAGTGGTAATTGGTTTGGGTTTGTAAAATGTGAAAAAATAGTTTCAGACTACTTCATACCAGTTTTGCATTCATGTTTTTCTGAAAGGCACTTGAACCAAGANCACAAACACAATAAAATCCAGAATCAAATAATTGAATTATTTTATAATTAAGCTGATAGGCTTTCTCTCTCGAGTGAGCTCGATACCATATGCCTGATTTATTGTCTCACACGTGAAACCACGGTTTTCTGGTATGGAAGTGGTAATTGGTTTGGGTTTGTAAAATGTGAAAAAATAGTTTCAGACTACTTCATACCAGTTTTGCATTCATGTTTTTCTGAAAGGCACTTGAACCAAGATGCATTAAAGTAGGTGTACCAAGTGTCTTTTAGCCTCTCACATCTCCCATCTCTTCTCATAATGGGGAAAATCTTATGAAATCTAAAAAGAATTTCTTCTGATTTTATATTTTTTCATTATAGAATTCATAGGTCCAAATCTTCTGTTTAATATGCATTGAAATTGTGTAGCTCAGGGTTTGGGGTATGGATTGGTGATGCAGCTTAGGATTTGGGGTATGAATTGGTGTATCCATATATCAGATTGATGGGGTCTAATTTTAGGCATGGCAAAATTTTGCATCTTCGGGAGCCACTCTTAATTCGACTTTCTTTTAACTTTTTGTTTAGACTAATCAGTTGCATTTCTTCAAAGTTGTCGCCTTAGCTCTCGATCATTCAAGTAAGTTTTCATATTACTTTCTATTTGTTGTACTCTCTATATTTTACAGTTATTTGTGCACCTTCACAAATTCTTTTTCAGATTCGTAAATGCAAACCAAGCTATTAACGTTAAAATACGATACCCATATTTTATTTGAATTTATATTCAGGTGTGACTCGTGAGTTGACAGAGCTGAAGTACCTTTCTTTCTATCAATTGACAAGTTTTTTTTTCATCCATCTATAAACTTACCTAGCAGGCTAAAGTATTTACCATGTCAGTATGATTCATGACTTTACAAATATAGGGTGGTCATTGACAGTTTGTCTTTACAGACAATGTAATTTTTGTAGGTGTTCTGAAATTCAAATCCACAGAGCGAAAGCCAAAGATGATATAAATTTGGTTGAGGCTCCCTCATTTATAAAGGTGGAAGCAACCTGATGTTTAAGGTTTCAAGTATTTTTTTGGGTTTTCTCCAGAAGAAACTATATTTTGTATTTTCATTAACAAGATCTTGTATTTTTTAAAAAAAATTTAGACTTACTTATCATACAAGGGGAGTGTCTACCCAGATTCATGACCCTCTATTTTGAAGATCCTGATCATCAGAGTCACAAGGTTGGACCTGATGATCCTCAAATTACTGAGGTTGTTTCTTGAATTGATTTGTGATAGGTAGACTCATGAATGGGCTTGAAAATGAGAGGTTTTGGAAGATGTGACGATTATCATGGTTGGTGATCATGGCATGGTGGGTACTTGTGATAAGAAGCTCATCGTTTTGGAGGATTTGCACCCTTGGATCTATATTTCTCAAGATGCAAAGTTATACTCCTCTGCTTTCCATTAGGCCTCCCCCATGGCTCTCTGCTTCCCAAGTGGTGGCAAAAATGCGAGAAGGCTTGAAGTCTGGCAAGGTGAATAGTGGCGAGTATCTGTAGGTCTTTTTGAAAGAGGATTCACCAGATCAGATTCATTATTTGAGTAGCGAGAGAATCCCTCCAATAAATATAAAATCCTCATAATACTTTCTACCTATGGATTATTCTCGCATACTCTTTGGTTACTGGCTTAAGGTTGACAAACTCGACTTAAAAACTTGATACGACTAAGTATCCTTAATAGTTTTTTCTTATCGCATAACTATGGTTTTCTCATAGCTTTAATATGCATAAAAGAAAAAAGTAAAGCACCCAAAGCAATCCATAACATTCACTTAGACGAAACTATGGACTATTCACTTTTTCCAATGCATATTATGCTCTTGTATGCAGCTGTGTGGTGTTTTGGTATAGAGTTTTTAACATCTGTCATAACACATAACAACTATTTAAAGATGACTCCCAAAATAAATAAAGAAAGTCATAAAATGCTTAAACTATGTGTAAATTATTCAAAAATATAATAATTAGATTATCAAATTTGGGCGTCCCTATAAATAGTTCTGAAGTAAATTAGTAATAGAAACTCTTTGGTTCTTCATCTACTTTTAATTGGATCCCAAATTAACTACCACACTCTTCTTTTGGCAAAGATGTTATCTTTGTTTTTTATTCTTTGTAATTATGAGTACTTTTTGATTGTAAAAGTGGGCATGAATTTATTTTACTTCTTCCTAGGATAAATTATTCAAAGACATAATAATTAGATTAACAAATTCCCTGTCCCTATTAATAGTTCTCAAGTAAATTAGTAATAGAAACTCTTTGGTTCTTCAACTACTTTTAATTGGATCCCAAATTAACTACCACATTCTTCTTTTAAAAATGCCTAATTAAATATGATATAGTATATAATTTTACTTATATATTTATATAGATCTTTATTTTGGTTTTTTAATTGAATGCGAAACTTATTAGTGATAATATTCTCATTGTTATATTATTTTACATAAGAATTTTGACAATCTAGAGATAATATTATCATTATTTCTTACATATTTTACTTTATGTTAATATTCTATTAAAAGTGAATTATTATAATTGTACTACATATGCTCTATATTCATTCTTATCTATAAATATTTAGAAATCTTGTAGTTTCATTAAATAGTCCTTTCTATGAAATAATGATAAAAGACTTTGCATTTTTTAAGTTTTTATCTAATCCTTAGAAGAAAAAAATTGTTCATCTTTTGTGATTTATAGTTGTAGCATTTTATTAATATGTTTTTATTATCTACCACCTCACTAAGCAATTTTTTCAATATTTATATTTTCTTACTTGTGTAACATCATAATTTAGATGTAAAATTGATTCACATATAAGAAGCTATAATATAAGTTTAAATTTTTTAAAAAAAGTAATAACAATTGTAATGACATTCTCTTTTCATTATATGATCTAAAAATTAAAAAAACTATAATCAAAATAAAGTATTAAAAACAAAATATAAAGATCAATTTATGTTTAATAATAAATATAAAATATTAATATTAATTTTTAACATAGCATTATTAATTATGAATCCATTTAGTGATTTATGTCAATATAAAATAATCTAGTATACATCTATACTATAATATATATTTTAATTATAAATTGATTCTAAATTAAATTATTATAATTAAATAAATTTATAAATACAAGCTCGAATAAATAATAAAATTATTTATATATTTTTAAACAATTTAAATAGACTTATATCAATATAAAATAATAATAATACTTATATTTATATTTATTAATACTTTGAAATAATTTTTAAATACTTAAAATTAAAATTGTAATAATAAATTATTTTCATTATTTAATTGTTACATTTTTGACGGAGGGGAATAAGATGTAGTAACAACTTCTATCACGAGATAAATTCACTTCTTTTTAATATATGTAAACTTTCAATTATACTTTAACATCAAAAACCTATTGCCTTATTCTCACACCTTTTTTTATTTTATTTTATTTTAATGCAAGTGCTAGTTTTAACTTCTTTTTAAAACTATATTGAGTATCTTTTATTTAACTTACATACGCTGCCCGCGAAGATGACATAAGTAGAACGCCTCTCATATGATTAGACTAGACATCTCAACGACTCCATAAAAAATAGTTCAGAGCTTTTAGGGCCAACAAAATAAAAAAATATGGATAATGGTCTCTTTCTAGAGCCCTCAGCAGAGGTGATCCAATAGAATGAATGGATCAAATTTGGTTGCTTCCTTGAGTAGGGGCCCTCTACAAGATGAGATTCAATCTTCGCCATGAGCGGCTCCTGTGAAAGTTTTTATTCTAAAGACAAATGAAAAGCCCAGACAGAAGAAAATTGAATTTGGTGAAAGGGATCTTCTCTGGCGGGCATCTAACAAATTGTGTAAAGCTTGAGTATCGATTTCAATTGAGCAGAGCAAGGGAGATGAAGCAGGAGATGCCAGAAAGCTGTGCAAAGCACAAATTTTTATAGAAACCATTCATCTCATGCAAATGCAGGGCGTTAATGGGGTTTTGAACCCGTATTCGGCAAAATGCCTTACTTGCAAGGGCTTCACTAAACCTTACTATTCAACAAGGCTTCAATGCGCTGGAGTCACGAAAAGGGCAATTCTCAAATTTAAGGGTTCTAGTAGTTTGATCAAAGTTAGAGCGGAAATTGAGGAGGTGAGGCCGGCCGATCAACAGGTAGGGCAAGGCCAAAGCGAAGAGCAGTCCCAATCCCAAGCTCAAGCTCAAGCGAGGCTAAGCTTCATGTCGAGGTCTCAGACATATGTTTTGCTCAAGAAGCAGATGACTGTGGCCGTCCTCAACGAGGTAAGGCTAAATTTTTTAAGATACCAAAGATGAATAGGGAGGTCTTGTTGGTTTGAGAAACACAGAATTTGTAGTGACTACAGCTAAAGACGATTTGCAATCATTTAACATCATTTCTTTCCTTAAGAAATATACACAAAGGGGTATGCATCTTCCCATTTTGAAAGGAAAGTGAGGGAAGAAAGATAAGCATGTATGGTTTTTTTTTTTTTTAATTTTTTAATTTTTTTCTTTTTTCTAAGTTGCCGGTACGGATATGGGTGAGAACTAGGTACGTTGGCTTTTGCAAAATTTTTCCCCCTTTTGGGTATATATATAAAATGCCAATTGATAGTTAAATACTTAATATTTCTCTTTATCAATTGACATTTATTAGTGATAATATATTTACATGCCAAAATAGTAGTGATAAGATAAATATTAAATGTCAATTGATAGTTAAATACTTAATATTTCTCTTTATCAATTGACACACACACACACACACACACACATATATATATGCCAATGCCAAAATGGTAGTGATAAAAGATAAATATTAAATGTCAATTGAAAGTTAAATATTTAATATTTATCTTTATCAACTGATATTTATTAGTGATAATTTTAGTTGTATAAGTTTTTTATTCTAGTTTCCACTCCCATGACCCCCTCATTGTAATCAAATTTCTTATATGACAAGAGATCCCAATAACTAGTGGGGGTTTGGGAGTGGAGACCCTAATGGTTTTGAGGGACAACAAAGATAAGCTGCACAATGTGTTAATTTGTTTTAGAGAAAATGAGAAAAGAAAGAGTGAAGAGAGCAACATGATCTTTGTATCAGGCAATATGGTGCTTTTAGGGGCATCTTAGGGTTTTTTGGATGCAAAAGGAATAAAAAATGTTCTTTTTTTGTTAACTTTTGGCTCTCAATGCCTCTGGGTATGCCCGATACGCATCCTAGGCATTCTGAGATGCCTCAGTACATACCTTGAGCATACTTAGGCCAACCCGTACCTAGACGTATTTGTTATAGGTGCAGGAGGCCTTAAGGGCGTAACCAATAACTTAGGTTTTTGTAGAACAAGGTCCAAAGAGGATGATTAATCCTCTTAATGTTGGTCAAGGACCTTCAAGCCAATGCCACAAAATATGACAAATGAATAGGTGGAGAAAGAACAAGAGGGTCTAAATGTGCTCTCATGACATTTGAAGAAGACAATGTAATTCCTTAGAAGCTAATGTAAAAAAGGAGATGGATGTTCTCAATGATTTCTTTCAAATTTGCAAGGAGGAACTCAAAACAAACTTGATATATTTGTCAAGTATTAATCCCAAGAAGGAATATCTAGAAGACAATGATCTTGTTGTAAAGAATCGTGTGAAGCCCCATTCAAAGCAATATTAAACTGTAAAGAAATAGGAGATGACGGAGATGGAATGTTAGCACATGTCTGAATGTGATGTCATGACATTTGAAGAAGAGGATGCAACTCCTAGGAGCTCATATAAAAACAGAGATAAATGTTCTACTTCTCAATGATGCCCTTCGAATTTGCAAGGAGGGACTAAGAAAACAAACTCGATATATTTGTCAAGTTTTAATCCCAAGAAGGTGTATCTAGAAGACAATGATCTTGTTGCAAAGAATCATGTGAAGCCCCATTCAAAGCAATATTAAACTCCAAGAAATAGGAGACAAAGGAGGCAAAATGTTAGCACTTGTCTCTAGAACCTCAATTGATGAAAGAATACCAAGGTTTAGGTGACCATATTGTATCTCCTCAAAAGTGTTCACACTAGGTCCTTATGTGCAAAAATTAGCTGAAGGAACATCAGATGCAAAATGTGAGAAATGTACAATCTACCATAATCATTTGACTCCTCAACTGCAATAGTATCTTTATTGTGCAAGTCTTGAATCCACAATATTTGGTGTGAACTCAACACTCTTTCCTAACCCATAATGTGTAATTTGATAGATAGAAAGGAGTTTGGCTATCATTAACACAGTGGACATCATTAAGTGATTCATTGCCCATGTCAATAGATTCTCTCCTACAAACACATATATCTGTTCTTAACCATCAAGAAATGTGGTGTAGAACAATTTTAGGACGAAGAAAACATACTCGGTGATGAAGCCATATGAAGTGAAGCTCAAGAATCAACGATCCATCTCCCTGATATAGAATCTGCAACTTCAACAAGTGCATTTCCTTTCTGTTTCTCTAACTGTGTATAAGAGGAACTCCTAACATAGTTGAAGACATCATGATTTGATTCCTCATTAGAATCCTTCAACTTATTAATATGTTTTGAATGACATTGATGCTCTTCGTGCCTTGATTTTTTGCGATATGCACATTTGGGCTTCTTTTTGGATTGTTGTTGGATGTGCTTTTTCTTCTTTTTGCCACTAGAAACCTTCTTGTCTTTTGCAAGCAAAGCTTGTGGTTTTGAATACTTATAGGTGCCCATTTAAATGAGCTTATGTTGATCCCTACTGAGTGACATAACAATATCCTCAAAGGCAAGCATCTTAAACTCACGCCACACAACACTACTTGTAGCATAAATTGTAAACACAAACACTGAATAGTTATGTCCTAGCTTAGAAAGAACAATATCAATTGTACATCCAATTTTTAATTTTTACGATCCTTCAATTGTGCTCTAAGCATCTTGAATTTAGTGATGAAGTCCTGTATGTTGTCAAAATTGCATGGATTGAGACTTATTAGTTCATTTTCCAACAAATGTCCTTGAATTTCATTTGTTTAACCAGATAAAGTTGACAACTAGTTATAAGGTGTTATAATTGGAATTTAACTACTCTCCATGATGAAGTAGGAAAGATAGAACACAAATCAAGAGGAATGCAAGCACAACTACAAGATCCTCTTGAATTTAGTCAATCAATGATCCCTCCAACACAATATGATCTTACACTTTGTATCAAGTGCAAGTACTATTTCCAAGGGCAAGTGCAATTTCCACCAACAAATATCACCAATTGGACTTCATCTCAATGCTTTACAAATATCAAAAGAGGGTCAAAATCGGAAATGCATATTAAGAGTAGAATCAAAGTCAAAAAATTATGCAATTAAGAAAAAATACACCAAAAAAGGAGCCCATATGAGGTCTTGAAGGGCCCCAAAATGGGAATAGTGTAGCAACATTTGTGAGACTTTCCAATTTCTACAAAAACCATGCTTTAAAATTAAAAAAAGCTTGTACCACCATGAAGTATCTGGAAAAATAGCTTAAATAAAAAATGCTCTGTCAAAGGAGCTGATATGCTTCCAATGATGTAGCCTCCAAAAACTAACTAGCCAATGTTGCCAAATTTAGTAGAACACCTCCAACTTTAAAAGTTCAACTAAAAGCTCTTAACAGATGTAGAGGTTTACCAACTAAATGTAGAAGGCCACTAGATTACAGAAAAAATGCCACCAAATATAATTGAGTTGGAAAATTCATCACCAAAATTAGTGGGTTTGCCAAAGTGTCATAGGAGTTTCAAATTCGATGCAGGCATTGTGAGGTAAGAGGTCTCGCTAATGTGTTAACATGCAACAAAAGATTGGTAAAGGGTTCCATGGACCCTATGTGTTATGTGACCCTTTATAGAGGTGTAGCCCTTAAAGATTGGTTTGTGGTTTACCAAGAGCTGCGACTCCTTTAACACAAGTTACAACCTATGCTAAAAGGTTGCAAAATGTTAGCCATATAGAATATGTAGGGACAACCAGTACCTTCTTGTTGGTCAATTTTTTTTATTTCTATTAAAAAATTAAAAAGAGAACTTGTATGCTTGCAGAAGTGCTTATGTAGAGAAGTTTTTGCAGAATATTCTCTAGTCCGGTACAATTGTACAAAATATGACAGGAAATTTCCCCTTAGGGCTTGGGGCTAAAGTGCCCAATTTTGATATTTTGATGGTTGATCTATGGATTTGTGGGTCTTTTAGATGCAATGGCAAGGTCAATGTTGCTTCAAAACGCTTCAAGTGATGAGTTATCTACAAATACCCCACAGAAACCTTCCCTTTAAGTTCAAACTGTTGTAGGTTGACCTCCTTTTTATGATTATGGACAAGACAAAAGACAACATTGACTTTTTTAAATACATCGGATTCAATGTGTACTCACATTTTGATTTGATCCATCAAGCTCTAAAATGCACTTGCAATATGAAGTCACATATAGGAACACCCTAGAATTGGGTATTTCTATCAAGTTTTTTTGATGCTCTAGGCCATCATTTTATGCAAGAAAAGAGCATGCTGAATATTTCAAGAAAATACAACATCTGCAACCTAAATCTCTTGAATACTAATAATAAGCAATCCCACAAGCTCTAATACTATGTAAGATTTGAGCACAGAGGAGGCAGCCATCCAAGATCAAGGAGCTTTAATGAGAGCACAAAGAGACCCAAAACGAGAGAATAATCCTACTATATGCAAATATATGATGATGATTGATTAATGTATAAGGGAGAACCCTAATATATAGGAAAGGGCACATCGGACAACGTAGGATTATGAAACTTTATGACCAGCTTCATAATCCTAAGTTTAAAACCCTGCAAATACTCACTCAAAATTGGTGGGTGAGTAATTTCTTGAAAAACTCAGTTGATTCATGGTTAACACACGTTGCAATTTTTCAGGCAAAAAAATACCCAAAATCACTGCTACTTGTGGGAAATTATGATGAAAAAATACTCAAGCCAGATTTAGAGATTAAAAAGTATAGAAAACATATATTTTCATTCGTTTTTGTGTGACTTTGAGTGACAAATGGAAGAAATGGCTAGGGCACAATATTGACTGTGCATTTGACTTTGAATTTTCATGATCATGGCTGGCTTGATTCTAGTGTCCTAAGTGTTTACAAAAAAATAATGAAGAAATAAGGCTTCAAAACTAACATATAAGTTTGTGTGAAATCTATCTCTACAAAATACAAAGGATATTAGGTTGTCCAGTTCCTTAATTGATTCATATGTAACCCATAATTAAATTGATTCAAGACTTATATTTGCTAGGAGATGTTTTTGGATCCTATCATGTCAAAAATGTTTTGATTAGACATTATATTTAGCAAATTTTCAACTTCAGACTATATCCCTGACATTTTATTGTGGGAGTAAATGAGTTTTTATCATTTACATATGCATAAGTTTTACTTAGGCAGCCAACATAATTAGTTATTAGTATCTAATAATGTTATAGTGCATTTAATATTTGGTAGTTGGATTTCAGTTATCGCTACCTACCAACACCTCTGATATATATACAGGGTGTGGTTCTACATTATTAGTATCTCAATGTAGTTATCATTCTCATTGGTGAAATAGCTTTGCTTCTCTTGTGTGTGTGAAGGTTATATTGCAGGTTGTTGATTCTGGGTGGATGCTCCAACAGTAATATTGATGTTTTCAAAGCATAAAAATAATGTATTTCCCAATGCTTGATAAATTGTTGAGGTTTTCCTTGAATTTTTGTTGAGTATTGCGTTTTAAAATATTTTGGGCTGAGTAATGCCGAGTCTGAGTTTTTTAAGTATGCATAATCATATTGAGACACAAGCAGTAAATCCCCTAGCTAGACGCAATTAACTAGGTCTAAAAATATCTAAAAATGAACTTGCCAGGAAATATACCTTGTCTACACTAACATTTTCCATAATGTTGGAAGTGTTGAGAAAGATACTGAATACATGGTTGCAGTTGTTTTGTGGGCATCTTGGTGGTCGTGCAAAACTTCATCATGAAGCCACAGAGTTGATTATCCTTAGTCTACTGCAAGTTGATTTGATTGATTCAGCATGTTGGGGATCGTTAGGGCAGAAGGTTGTTTGTCCATTGTTGGTGGTCATTTACTTTGTTTTGGTAATGTCTAATCATTTTAATTCTATAATAGTTATAGGAGCACATCCAGTTTGCCTTTTGGTGGGGTGTTCATTTTTTCATGGAACTGCAACGATCTACATTCTTTATGGTGGGCCACATCTCATATTCCTTCTTGGTGATTGTTAAGGTTGGAATGATGAACATTTGGGACTCCTGTGTGGGCATGCTAGCAGTTAGACGATTGCAAATGGATGGTGGTTGTTCTTCTTGGCAACCATCAATCTTCACTTTGCGGGTGGCTGGAGAAGGATTAATAGGCACTCAATGAGTCATTTGAGAGTCAATTGGCTTGGAAAAGACACTCTTATGATTGATTCAAAGAATACAAATAGCATATATGGTTCTTGTGTGTAGCAAGAGAAAAGGTTAAGGCAGAGGATTTTGTTGGGATTGTAAAACGATAAACCATTACATTAAATGCATTTAATAGGTAGTGATATCCATTTATTGGCATTGAACTAGTGAATGGGATACTTGTAGCATACCTTTCATGTGATTTTCCACCCATACGAGTTTTCTCCAGCCAAAGATTTGTGTCATGTCTTCAATGGGTATTGTGTACCTTGTTTATTCATTTTCCCTTTTTGTTAAATCAATTATTTATGCTTCTTCAAGTGAATAAATTGTCAAAGACAGCATTGGTGAGAGTTGTGAGCATAGAGCCAGCCTAAGAGTCCACTGTTGATGTAAATCTAGGGTAATAAACCTAGAGGTTTATGGATCAACTCAGCAAGTCTCAGAATTATGGGCTGAAGAATGATGTCTTAGGTGACCATAAAAAAAACTTTCTATCATCTTCAAACAGCAGAAGCTGTAAATGTTATTAGGATATTTGCTGCACAAGGAAATTTGCTTCCCAAAGATACAACTGTTTTTGCAGTCAGGAAGATTAAGGAATTACCAGAAGAATGCCAAAGGAAAGTACTGGAAAAGCATTTCTATAACAATCCTACTCCATTGTTAAGCTATGATGGAGGATGGGGAGAATTGCAGACAGTCCCAGGCACCAAAGAGATACACATTTTGATGAAGGGTACTCCCCTTATTCAATCAAACACACACAACACAACAAGGAAATAAACAGATAATTGCAAGAACAAAACAATGGCAAGAATAGAAACACTTGTTTTCTATTATTTTCAATGAAATGACATTACAATATTTAGAAAAGTAACATGCTACAGCCGCATGGGCATTTTCATTACAATAACCTGCAAGACAGAGCCACAATCTACACTGCTGGAACTGAACCCTAAATTCCCCCTTCATCCCTATATAAGTAGCACAATTAACCACCTTAGAATATTCTCGAAAGTGAAATTTTCCCATTTTGGTGCCCAACAGTTCAATTCCCCGCCTTAAGTGATTTTTCTCGCTAATCCTTTTTTATTGGAAGTTGGAACTTGAGTTGTGAAGGCCCAACTTTTGAAAACCATAACTTGTGAACCGTTGAGTCGATTGGCTATTATGAACCCATTTTGGAAATGCCATGAAGCACTCTATGCCCTAGGCAAGCGAAACACCAACTGATCAAAGTTTGACCCCTTTTCGGAGCCTCTAAGGCCTTCAAAACTGAGTTCAAAGTTTTTGTACCACCCCACCAAAACAGAAAATGCAATATCTTCAAAACCGGACTTGATCTTGCCAGGAAACTTTACCGGCAGGCTTATATATCCAAAATGAACCTCCAGGGAAGCAATTGAAACAATCTGTGCTCACATGAGCCACTTACTAAAAATAGTAAACTTGCCAAAAATAGTAACCCTGTCCAAAGATAGCTCTTATTGAAAACTAGACAATATTTTTGGGTGATGCAAGATTGCTCATACACTCTGGATGCTTCTGCATCACATTTTGTCTCCAAATCTCACTAAAGGACAATTGGTTGCCTTGAAGGCATTGGTAAGACAATACAAGCAAGCTCATTTAATTTTTCGTTGCAGAGATATCATAGGCTACTTTCCATGGATTTCATAGTGTGGATGATTTGACTACTGTATTTAGTCTAGCCTATAAAATATTATTCTTTGAGTTATCTCCCTACAAATCCAATACTAATTTATTAGATATAATCTACCGTGCTGTACACTTTCCTGGAAGCGAGCTAAAATGGATCATTGAGCATCATGACACCCAGATTCTTGGTGATTGGTAACATGATCCCTTATGTAGAAGAGGCTGAAACATACTTCCAGGTATAATTATGTAATAGAATTTGATATTGTTTTAAATCTGCTAGGACTTCATCTCATTCCTCACATTGGACATTGGCGTATCCTAGAATGGTGGACATTGGACCCAGGATGATTGCACAATAGTGTGGTGCACTGTGTCTAATGTACATAGGTGTAGGTTACTGTAATAATAATTATGTGTGTATCTGTGGTAGATCCCTATGCTCGCCACATAAATAAAACATTTTGTGAAAGACATGGTGGACCTATATTTCTAAGGTTATAATATTAAATAAAACATAGTGAGCACATGAGCTTTTCAGTGCTGTGACGTCAGCCACGTTAAGATCTGACTACTGTTTGCACACTTGCTGCTTAAAAAGCAAGATCCCTGCAGCTACTTACAGGTCTTGAGTGGACCATTCTCACTTTTTGGTTCAATAAAAGTGATAATGAGTCATAGGTCATTAGGAAAATATTAAGATCCTACCCTTTTAAATATTAATATTTTATGGATAAATATTCGTCAACTAATATTAATTTTTGAGGAAATATAAATATTTAGTAATAAGAGTATGATTTGTTTACATGAACTTACATCCTTGCCAAGTACATACTTATTCCACTACCATGCCACTCCCACTATGATCCCAAAATACATACCAGGCCACTATCTCCACTGCCACTCTAGTATCTTCACTTACCTCTCCACTAATATATCCACTAAATGAAGTCCACTCCAACCACTAAATAAAGTCCTCTCCACTAGCACTACCTACCATTCACACCTTTCAATAATCCAACTACCCCTTTGGCCTCAAAATGTTATAAATAAAGGCCTTATGAGCTCATTTGAGGCATCAAGTTTTAGCATAGTTGCACAGAGACGCGTCCCGACCCCCTGGGACATGTCTCTTGTACCAGAGACTTTCGTGGAGACTTTGCTGGTTTAGCGGTGAAAGATCTAATGGTTATGGACACCATTTCAAGGTTTAAGGATTTAAGAGTAACTGTAACAGTGGAAATGAGTGAGGATTTCAGTGTTGGTAGGGGATTTTGGTGTTACAGTCTCCAAGTACCATTAAATATTAGTTACAGCCCACTATATTCTCAGATTTTCTATAAATTATTAAATTATGAAAAAAATAGCGGCGTCTCCAAGTACCCTCGTCTCCTATTTTGATAAAATAGCTGTACTAGTATTGACATCAGTCATCAGAGTCTCCAAGTATCCCCGTCTTTGTACAACCTTGAGTTTTAGAGTTGAGTTTTAGCTCAAGTCTTAGAGTTGAGTCTTGTAGAGAGTCTTAGGAAGCAAATTATGAGTATGCTCTATCCTTTCACTTGAATGCGAGCTGAGAATACTCAGAAAGTAACTTGAATAGGTTTGTCATTGTAATAGTCCTTTTGTAATGTTTCTTCTTTGATAATATCAAGAAGCCGTATCCATTCAGCATCTAGCCTTTGCCGTTATTTATGCCTATACTCAGATTCTGTTAAAGCTTCCTAGTGTTTCTATTGTTCTAAATTATATGCATGTTGTTGTATTAAAAATTGTTGTGCTATTTTTTCAGTGTTTCACAGGGATGCATCCCCCCAAAGAAACTCGTGTCCCTTGTAGGGGTACGTTTCCGAGACTTAGGGACTTGGGGGAAACATCCCCCCACAAAACCACCACCTTTGCCACCTCTTTTGGGGATGTCCCCAGGTTGCCATATGGCACGTGCCATTGCATACTAAATGCAATCTTTAACTTCAAAAAATTAGTTTGCCATTCATTGGGCACTTGCAGAGATCTTATATTGCAGATTTTGCCTTGAAGATTTCAATTCACTTCAATTTGTATATCAGTGTCATCCCCTCCACCACTACTCTGCCGCCATCCCCCGCCGTCCCCTTGCCCTCCCAAAATTTAGGCCCTTTGTGTCCCTGTCTTTGAAACCTATCCCCATGTCCCTACGTTCCCCTGTTAGGAAACTTTGTGGAACACTGGTTTTTTTGCTGTTTGTTCCTAAAAAGAACTAATGGTATCAGAGCCTTGATCCTGTCATCGTCATGCTTTAAGATTTAACTGGTTTTGAGCCTCCAACCCTCTAAGTTTTAGTCATTATTTCTAAAGTAAGGTGAATTGAGTTTGATGAAGTGTTCTGACACTGTAGGGTTCTCCCTTTCTGGGTTGAGATTTGAGCTACCTTTTTTATCAGTTATTTTATTGTTGGTTGTCGGTATTTGTTACTCTTCTTGGTGGATTGAGTTTTGCTCTCTTGTGGAACCCCTATAAGTTTGTTCCAGACTTAACCAGTAACTCACTTCTGAACAGTGGCTGAATTCCATCAAATCTTTTATTCTGATAGTGAACAATGTGGAAGATGTTGTTTGTGCTCTAGAGAAGAAGAAGAAGAAGATGAAGATACAACAGATAAGGAAAAAGAAACTTTTAATCCTCGTATTTCTTTTTCTCATAATATTATTAAATCATCTAACCCCTCTGTAAATTTTGCCCAGTTTGCATATGACCCTCTGTCTATTATTGTTTTAGTCTACTCTGTTTTGATCAATCTTCCTCTGTATCTTACCTTATATAAGAAAATTGTCTGAAATAATAAATTTTCCTGTTAAGCCTATCATAACTGTTAAAATAGAAGGATTTAGTAGGAAATACTCTGTACTCATAGATACACGTTCTACCATTAGTCTTGCCAAAAATTATGTCCTTCCACTATTATACTGGACTGAACAGAAAATACTTCAAAATGATTTCAACCGTTTTAGGAAGTCTTATCCAAGAATTATATCAGTTCCTATGTTCTCATTCATCCAAAAAGAATAGAAAGAACTGAACTCTCATAGATTCACAAGGATGTTCTGAGCTCTCTGTCTAATGGTTTGGACTGTTCCTAATCCTTTTACAGTAATTTTCTGTTGAGTCCAGTATAATAGTGGAAGGACATATCTTTTGGCAATACTAATGGTAAAACTGTAAACTTGTATCTACAAGTGCAGAGAATTTCTTACTAAATCCTTCTATTTTAACAGTTATGATAGGCTTAGCAGGAAAACTTAATATTTCAGACATTTTTCTTATATAGGGTAAGATACAGAGGAAAGACTCGTAAAAACAGAGTAGACTACACAGAAAATAGACAAACAAAGGGTCATGCACAGGGGGGGCAAATTTTACAGAGGGGTTAAATGATTTAACAAATTAACAGTATTATGAGAAAAAGAAATAGGAAGAAGATTAAAAGTTTCTTCTTCCTTATCTGTTATATCTTCGTCTTCTTCTTCTTCTGTAAAGCACAAACAACATCTTCCACGTAGTTCACAGCAATCTTCACATTCTTCATAGCTGTTTCGTTCTTCATCTATCGTAAGTTGCTTCGCTATCATATGAGGAATAGGATAAACGTTCGCTGCAATGACATGAATAGTCTGCTTCGAAGGGACTTTCTTTACTACCTTTTCTATCAGTAATCTTGTTGGTTGTTGGCATTTGTTACTCTCCTTGGTGGATTGAGTTTTGCTCTCTTGTGAAACCCCTGTAAGTTTGTTATACTTTACCCATTTCTATAAGTAAAATAGTTGATGGACAATTTTATGGAGTCAGGAGTATTGGTGCTTTGCTGTGAGCTGACCTTTTTACTTGTGGGAGAAATTCTACATTCAATATTCTTGTTGATTTCTTTCTTCCTCTTCTGTGATATATATGGTAATTTAAGTGTAGCTTTTTTGTTTCTTCCCTGCTAAAAAATAGTTTATTTGTTGCTTTTTTTGGGTTTGATGCTACTTCTTTAGACCTTTGCAAGCTGTAGCAAAGTAATATATCCAACATTTTACTGGCATACAAAATGATGAGCATTATTACATTTTTTTTTGATCTGGCATGGACATTTACATTGAGTGGTCAAAGTTGCCTTTTCTTAGGGATTCAACAGTCAACTTGTGTTTAAGAACTTATTACAACTTTTTTGATCGTCTTACTACATGTTGTGCAGGATTACAAAGAAGCTGCCCGTTTACGAGATGCTCTAAAGTCGATGGAAGAAGAGGAACCAGCTCTCCGTTTACAGAGTTTGTTGAAAAAGGCTATTTCCGAGGAGAGGTTTGAAGTAATTTTCTTAGCTGTGTACTACATTCCTAAAAATAGACAGTCCTGTACATTAATTCTGGTCTAATGGCATACCATATTGAAAGCATCGAAGTATCTAGTTATTGTTTTTTATTCCAGAAAGTTGAAGAATGATACTTGTTAAAAAATAAAATGGTTTTAAAGGTGTTAGAGTCATTCTTAAAAAAGACAGTCCTGTACATTATTCTGGTCTAATGCCATGCCATATGGAAAGCATCAAAGTATCTAGTTATTGTTTTCCATTCCAGAATATTGAAGAATGATACTTTTTAAAAAATAAAACAGTTTTAAAGTTCTTGAGTGAGTAATAGAATCGCTAGAGATAGGGGCCTTGAGCTCTAGCTTGAGAAATCCAATTATGTATGAACAAGTTTGGTAGTGCTTCAAATATATGCTGTATTTAAAACATTTGAAGTAAAATAATCTAAGTTAAACTAAATATTAAACATCGGATATTGGCCTCTGTCATCCTTACTGACAATGAAACTATTGACAGGATGCTACAAAATACAGAAACGAGCTTGAGCTTATTGCTCCTGATGCATTTCTGAAGTGCTTAAGTGATACAACTACATTTGTAAGTGCTTGAGCTTTTGTTATATTTGTAATCCCTATTTCAGACATGGAAGTTTATCGGTCTGAGCTGCAGAATCAGATTTACATATTAGTTTTAGAATGTTTAGCTAAGGGTAGTTGGCTTTCATGGCAGGGAATCAGAGTTCAAGTTAGAAGCATATATGTAAGAGGACGGAGCCAACCATTGAAGGGACAGTATTTCTTTGCTTATCGTATAAGAATCAGCAATATATCTGATCGACCAGTTCAGCTACTTCGTAGGCATTGGGCTATTTCAGATGCACATGGCAAAACTGAACATATACGGTAGGTTTCCGTAATATCATGAATAACAGATGTTCTTGCTTACCTTCGATTACTTCTGTTACAGAAGTAAATTCGTTGCTTATGATTTATTTTCCTCTGGAAAAAAAACATGCAGTCTTTATTTTCTATAAACATTTCCAGATGCACAAGATTTTATCTGCAGTCTTGCAAGAGATCTCTAGTTTCAATTGGTTTCCTTTTTTCTTTCTTGTTTGAAATCGTGGCTGGTGGAACACAGCTGCGATGGGTATTAATTGTCATGGACTAAAAATCTAGTCTTTATAAGTTCAAAACAAACTATTTGAAAACTTGGTAATGCAGGTCATGCCAATGATGCTTGGGTAGAAGACATGCGCCCAAGAGATTTATATTCAGAATGTATCATTGTTGCTGTTAATTGGGTGGATTGATAATGAAATTGCAAGATACCTAACACAGCTGTAATTGGTAGTAATTGCCATGGACTAAAAATCTAGTCTTTATAAGTTCAAAACAAACTATTTGAAACCTTGGTAACAGAGCTCATGCCAATGAAGCTTGGGTAGAAGACATGTACCCAAGAGATATTTATATTTGGAATGTATCATTGTTGCTGTTAATTGGGTGGACTAATAACAAAATTACAAGAGATTGCATTAAATTTTAAAATGCCACTAACATACTTGTTGAAACATTATATAGTATTGTTCTCACAACTTATCCCTAAGGTTAACCTGTTCTGGTGGACGGTCATGCATAACAAATCTTTACATAGGACAATCTTACCAACCTTGGATTTCAGCTGCCAAACCGCTGTGTCCTTTGCAAACAGAATGAGGAGTCTATTGATCATTTGCTCATACATTGCTCATTCACACGCGACCTGTGGCAAAAAGTTTTGCACTTGTTTCGAACTGATTGGGTTATGAATAAAGATGTTCAACAAATAGCCTTTAATTGGGAGGGGACATCTTTCAAACCCCTTTTAGACAACTTTGGTGGAAAATTCCTCCGCACTTAAGTTGGGCAATTTGGAAGAAAGAAATAAAAGAATCTTCTGGGGTGTTGAATGCCTGCCTGATGTTATTTTTTGTATTTTCCATAGAATGCTGCTAGAAAATTTGACTGTAACTAGGTGGCCTTGACCCCCCACCCCACCCTCTACTTTTGATCACCAAATTGCAAGGAATTGGAGACTCGCAGACTCGTTTGGGAAGTTTGATTCCTCTAAAAGGCTAAAATGGACCCCTCCTATGCTTGGCTGGTCAAGTTTAACTTCGATGGTATTGTGAACTATACTTTGGGGTTGGCCGCTGCTGGAGGAGTAATAAGAACGTACACCGTGAAATTGGTTGCAGTTTATATTTGTGCACTACTTAAACACATGAATAACCAAGCTGAGGGAATGGGCCTTCTCTGGGGGCTCAAGATTGTGCTCGCCATTGGTATGAGAACCCTTTCAATTGAAAGAGATTCCAAGCTCATCATTGATGCTGTTAAAGGACTATCCAAGAGCAACTGATCATTTGAGGGCATTCTGGGAGATGTTCACAGGCTCTTGCAGGGCTTTGACTCCTTTGTTATCAACCATGTTTACAGAGAGGCTAATGTGGTAGCAAACTCTCTTGCTGCTAATGGTTATGGTTTGAAGGGGTTGAGGTGTTGACGAAGTCTCCACTCTCTCAGTCGATAGCCAAACTCTCTTGAATGGAGTGTTCAACTTCCAACGGGGATGACGTGTAAAGGCTTGTATTGGAGGTCGTGCCGCCTCTGTACCAGACGGTGTTGAGCATTTCATTGCCCTAACCTATTATGTACCAAGTGGGAGTGTCTAGTGATTTTTATTTTTATTTTGAATATGGGGGTGATGATGTGGCATGACGGTGTCAGTCTACAAAAAAGCCTTGTCCAACGGGACATTAATTACTGTCTATGGTGTAGTACTTCATCTAGGTGGCCCCTATGTATCATGAAAATTAAAATAACCTGAAGGAGTACTCTAAATTGATGAAATGGCATTTCCCGAGGGTTACAGATGGTCACACTAGCATTTATCATTGCCCTTCTCATAATGGTGTGTACCCTTTGTATGTCGTATTGAAAAGACTCCTGCTTATGGGCAGCTGTAGATCGTATGAGCCTAATTTCTTGGGAGGATGGTTTAATAATATTGTCCAACCTGATGGACAGGCATTGTTTTTGACTTTAAATCACTCTGTGATAACGACAAGTTTCCCAAACTGCATCAAGAGTTGTAGTTTAAGTTTAATCCTCAGAGTTGATTATCATTATCTTTGTGTATTCTGTCATAGTGATGGGGGGGACTGGGTTTGCATTGAGCCTGGGAAGCCGGACGATTTCAAGAATGACCCCACGGTGTGGCATATTTGCAAGGAGGGGGGGTTGCTGACTTTATTGAATCCATTAACAGATTCGATGAGGGCTTGTCAGTCCAATTTGCTAGCTCCCGGGATGATAGAAGAGTTTATGTTGAGGGTATTTCTTTTGAGATCAGTGAAGAGGTCATTGCTAAGGCTACTGGGTTATCCACTAATGGAAGGAAATGGAAGAAGACTAGCCGGGTTGTTGATAATGACTACTTGAACAAGTTCTTTAAAGGAAGTAAGGCTCTGGTCAAAATGCAGGGAGGATATGATAGAGTTGAGCTTCCACCACCTTGGGACCAGGTTTGTCTGATGCTCGTGAAGTATTTTACACTGGAAGGCCGCTTTAAAGTTTATTGCTTTTATCACATGCCATTTCTTAATCACTTCATGAATCATGAAATCATCTCGTTTCCTTCTTTCTTGTTAAATTCTCTTGAGAGCTCTATATTTGATGCTAAGGAAAGTGCCTGTTCCTAAGGTAAAAAACCAATTTCCTTACATCAGGGCCTTATTTTTAGCTTATACCACTTCCACTTGGCCCTTTGCCCTCCCAAACCCATTGTTGTCTATGAGGCCCTTGTCTCACAGTTGCTCCCACCTGCTAGCATCATTGATATGCTAGGCCAAAACAAAAAGAAAGCTATTAGGCACCCAGGAGCCCTTAAATTGCCTCCTGCCCTGGCATTACGTTCATATTGAACGCTGATACACCGACTCTTGAGGTTTGCTTGAAAGGAAAAGGTTCCATGTTGTCCAACCCCAAGAGGAAAGGAAAGAATCCTTCCCCCCTGCCAAGAAAACTAAATTCTTTGTTTATGAGGTAAATAGTGAAGATGAGGAGGGGGAGGAGGAGCATAGCACCCCCCCTAGATCCAATCAGATTGGTCACCAGGTTTGTAAAGAAAGGAAAAAAGTTACTTGTTGACTATGACTCGAAGGAAAACACTGAGTAGGGGAATCAAAAATTTGGATAGGAAAGTGAGAAGACCAAGACAACAGAGTGTGAAGATTTGGCGGCTGATGCTATTGGTAGCTTAAATAAGTATACCTCCACTAGCTCGACCCACACTTCTGATAGGGTGAAGGAGGGGTCTATTGATCCTGGGATTGACATGCGGCCAACTGAGGAGAATCCAATTCTGCCTAACTCTGACGCGGCTTCTGCACCAGATTTGACTAACCCACAGAGTGAGGTAGATAGTCTGAAGAATAAATTGAGTGATGTCAGCTCTGTAACTTCCTTGTGCCTGCTGCAACGTAAGATGCTCGGCGACAATGGGCAGGAAGAAGGTAATTATAAGGATTTATTCAAATCCTTACTGAGGACTGGACACATGTGCTGCATCAGTCAGGTTGCAACATTGGACCCTCTCATAATGATTAATCTCTGGTTGGTCGGGACTGCGATTCCCCACCCCCTCTGGTGTTTTTGTGAATACTTTTCTTGTTAGCCTGCTTGGCTTCATGGACTCTAGTTTGCTGTTCTATGATTTCGGCTGTAGGAGTAGGATTTGGGTTTTTCCTGTTATGAATAGTACTACCTTGTACTGTGGTGGAAACTTTGATGGTTATAGGCTGCTTGACTGTGGCCTATGTTTACTTACTCTTTTAACTCTGTTCTAGGCTGCTTTTGATGTTTATCTGCTGTTAGTGTGCTGTGTCTGTATGCCCTTGGGCAGTTGTTTTGTAAGGGTCAGCACCCTAGTTTTTCTGCTGATTAATATAAAAAACATTATACAGTACTGTTAGCACTCTCTCATTCTCTCTATGTTGCTTTGTACATGCTTAAAGTCATATTTTGTATTGTTTCAGGGGCATTGGTGTCATTGGAGAGCAGCCAGTTATACTTTCTGGGACTAGTTTTGAGTATTCTTCTGCTTGTCCTCTTGGAACTTCAACTGGAAAGATGGTATGGTCAACTAAACTATCTGCAATTCACTTCTGAAGTTTTAAATGAAGTTTAAAAAATATTGATGTTGTAATGCATTACAGGAAGGTGAGTTTGAGATGAAATATGTGGATAAAGTCAATTCAGAAACTTTTGAAGTTGTCATTGGTGCCTTTGCTCTCTCTGTTGACGGTGATGATGATTCTCCATAAAGTTATACCATATACATAAGTAGCAAAGGAGTTTTTGTAGACTTGAAAATTCTCAAGTTATTTTGTATCCGAGTTTCTTTGTCAGGCCAGGGCATATTTTATGAAACGAGAACATTTCTCTATAAGAGAAGATGATCGGAAGAATTTTTTATTTGAAAGTAAGATTTTGAAAGGGATTTTGTAGCTAGAGTGCATAGCATGTAGTTTTAATTTATATTGATTTTAGTTTTTAAATGATACAGGAGTTTATTCTTTTATTCACTTCTTATCAAAAGGAGGAAAGTGAATGCCGATATGCTAATATAGACCACGATTGCTGCTTTCAACTGTTTTTTCACTTCAAACTTTTGAAGTGAACTTTGAAGTAGAATCTTCTCTTTTCTGATATTGTCAGGCAACTTCTTTTGTGGTTGAAGAATTAATTTTCATATGTTCTTTGCTTATTTTGTTGGTAATGTCATGAAAGAGAAACTTTTAGGCACTGTGTTTGTTAGAGCAGTATAAATTCTGTGCACAGCAAATCTTATGCCTTTTTTGTTTTTCTCAGATCTTTTCACCAATCAGAGTTTATAAATGTTTAAGTTGGTCCTATGCTTTTTGTAGTTCCATTTTACTTCCACATATAACATGTTTGCCTTATTGAAGTTGTCACATCATTATGTATTTATAATTTTTCCACTATATGCAAGCGTAGAATAAAGTTTAAACAGTTTGAGAAACTAATTATATCAGATAAATTTATATCGTTTTATAAGTAAGTTAAAGACTACACCAAGACAAGACAAACTAGATATATATGAAGTTTGGATTTTCTTTGATTTGTTTAGGTAAAATCTCATCAGACGTCAGATGAACCGTATGGGGATGGTCTTTTTAGGAGGATAGGTTCTATAGCTTAGAGATAGGGTACAAAAAGGATATCCTATTTTTTATTAGCTATGCAAGGTTTTGAAAGGGCCCAGGACCTTGTACAAAGAGAAGAATATAACATGAAGCATCACCAATCACCAAAGAACTACCTAGAGGGAATAGCTAACAGACTAAAAAAGGCAAAGCATTATTACAAAATCAACCAACCCAAAGTCGGTGATTTAAAAATTATTCCAATGATTATTGCTTTTATTACAGTGCAAGGATCCTTCTCTCCAAATCTCTTTTTCTTGAGACAAGGAGAAATCAGAAGATCATTGGTGGATCCTTCTTTCAATCTTGAAGCTTTAAAAGAAGTGTCCATCAACAAATGTCAAATAGTCTATAGGGAAATTCCTTTTATAATCTTTTCTCTGAACCTCCTCATTGGAAGTAATAGACCTCTCCATAGAAGCTGGCATCTGTTCCTTCTCTTTCAAATAAAGGGGTGTTTCTTATTTTTCAAACAAGTTGAGGATGCATGGCCTGCAGTACCACAAGAATGGCAAATAACTAGAGGGTATATTCAATCTGCTGCTCTGAAACTCCAATTTTTGAAGATAAGGAAATCTGAGTGGGGAGCACTTGATTTTTCCCCAAAAATACTCAAAATCTTGCAAATAACAAATGCTTCATGAATTTGGTGATCGTATTCGTAGCACAACACTGCCTAAAAGAATTGGAAATCATCTTTAAATTATTTTCATTCCAATACTCCAATGGCAGCCCTAGCATGCAAACACAAAATAGGAAAACCAGGGACCAATTTTCTAAACAAAGACCATTCATGCCTAGAAACCAGGGGCCATCTAGAAGAATCCTAGAGCAATCCTCCAGACAAGAAAAAAAAAAAAGAAACAACCGTTCAGCATTGCAGTTACTTCAACATGGCTTCTAAGTCTCCAAACCTGGGGAACCAGAATCTCACAGTATCACTATCGGGACGATCGCCACAGAATTTCCCAACAAGCAAGCACCTAAGCCAAGTTGATGACTCAGCAAGAAGGGCATCATGCATATCAATTTGTAATTGCCCCTCCATAGACACACCACATACCTCTGCATAGAGATCCTCCAAAACCCTAGGGGTTTAATTAGGGGCAGTAGGAGTTGAAGAGAATAGCCACAGGAGTTCTAGCCAACACATCACAGTCCAGAGTAGAAATATCAGCCACTGGGGCACCAAAACTCTGAGCCATTACATCACAGTCCACACTAGCTGCAGGTTGTAGCACCACAAAACATCTGACACAGAGTTCCTCCAAAACCCAAGGGGACGGGATAGAAACAACATAAGGAGGTGAAGTAACAACACCATCCTTAACAGACTCAAACTGGAAACCCATAACTTCCTAAGCAAAAGACATGGGCATCTACAGGACAAATTATTTCAGACAGACTTGGAGGGAACACTTGTAGAAGGGAGGAAAAAACCTTTACGCAAACCTGAAATCCATCTATGACCTCCACCATAGACTCCCCAGCAAGGCTTTTCACCCTTAGACGGGCAATCAAGGAGGATATCCAAAAGAAGATCATTCTCTTCATCAATCGGATCATCCACAGAAAAAAATCCTTACCTCCACCCCCATGAAAGTGCAAATAACCACAGGTAGGTGGATAAAAATTGTCTTCCTCCTCCCAAATGTGTGCCCAAGCATCATTCACATCTCCAGCATCTTCATCTACATCTACATCTGAATCTTCCTCAACTGCTTTCTTTGTCGTTATAGTATCCACTCCACCATGCCTAGGGTTTCCATATCATGACTTCGTTGTGCCTGTTACACTCGTGTAGTCAAAATATTGAAAGGATATACTGTTGCAAGGCTACATGCTGCTCTTTTTTTCTATGTGACATCTCAACCATCCAAAACATGCATTGGATTCCAGAACTTATAAACTCCTAGCTTCCTTTGCTCACTTAGATGATTGTAACACGGATAACTTTGAAGTTATGTAGCTAGCATGGTTAGAGATTGCTTTTAGTAGTTTGTACCCAAGCCTTGTTATCTGCTTGGATTAAGTGGCTGACGGCATAACCTGTCTGTGTTTTGGTTCATGCATTTGCAAACTAGTTTTTCAATGGAAACTACTAGAGTATTTAACTGAAAAGGTGAAAACTCGTCATGTTGACCTCTAAAATCATTTTTTAAGCATGATCAAACTTGCAACTGTATGCTAAATTGAAATGATTGATAACAATGAAGAGATTCAAGAATGAAACTTTCACATCTTGTATTGTAATATTTAGTAATTCAGGAACTTCAACAACCGTATGTAGAGTTGAAGAGTGTGGAGAAAGAGAAACAAGGCCTGAACAAAGATTCAATGTTGTGAATTGCTTTCAAATTCTGAATTTCAATTGCAAGATGATCAAAGATTCAGTATTGTCAATTACTCTCAAATTCTACCTGAAATTCAAAATTTCACTCAGTCCATATACAATTTAGGAGAGTACTAATAGGCTATAATAGCCTCTAAGGCTGCTATGACTAGAAATTTGATACAAAAGTTGATGTCCCTGAGTCCCTGTTCTCACCCACGTCCTCTTCAGTAAATGTATACTCCTCACCACTTGTGATCTATTCTGAATTGTGATCAATCTCATTGAGATCAATAGGTTGACCATCTTTGTTAGAAACTTGATAATAACAATGACAAGCATGTAAGTTCTTCACCAACTAGTCTATGCTAGAAAATTAGAAAATTACTGAAAGCCATAATTGTAGAGTTTATAACCTGGATTGTTCTTCTAGTGCAGTTTAAGGTTGCGGTCAACAAAAACCAAGCCTTTCATTTTTAGTTAGCTCAATCAGTTGTATACCTTGAAGTGTATGTGCTCAAATACTCTTTAAGAATGCTTGTGATTAGACTCAGTAGAGGGATTAATTTTCATACTAATAGGTGCGATCTCATTAGCATACATAAAAAATACAATTTTGTATAATCTATAACATGTATTATGCCATTGAATATTGATTTCTATATCTTGATCACATTCAATTCGACATTTTTCTCTGATATAGCTATACAGATTTTGCCTCTGTTCAAATCCAAATTTATGGAAAGCGTTTTAGTTCATTGTTTTAGAAGTTTCATGCATCATTTTGATACAACTACCAGTAGAAGAATATTTGGCTTGATTTTGAAGGATATTAACCTCTTGACGGAGGGGGCCAGATGATAGTTCTAGTTTCATGTGTTGAGAATTGTGTTAAGGTGCCTCTTTGTTTTTTAAGCGTCATGCTTCATTTTGACACAACTACCAGCCAGTATAAGAAAATTTGGCTTGATTTTGAACAACAATATTAACCTCTTGACGGAGGGTCAGAAGATAGTTTTAGTTTCACATGTCAGAGCTGTGCGCTTAGGCCCCGTTTGTTTGCTGGAAGATGGCTGGAAGATGAAAACAGGAAGATGTATTTTTGTACGGCCAAATTCTCATTTTGGTCCAAAATGAGAATTTGGCAAATTCCACCTTTTTTTTGGAATTTGC
>MU227781.1:1781241-1798681 GCA_018584345.1 Thuja plicata | reverse complement strand
ACTTAAATATATTATTTTACTAACATATTTTATTAAACTAAAGCCCTAACTCTTAACTATTGTTTTGTCCAATACACAATCTTTGACCCCAATTCCCTTGATTTTCCTTCATTTAAACCAACATATCGTTCTTCCAGGTATGGCTTATTTCCAACATACTTCTTTAAGCCACATTGTTTCAGTCTCCACCACAGTAATTTCTGAAGACATGTATTGGCATAAACCAATCTCAGAAGATTCCTCCAAACAAGGAACTGATTTCCTAGCTGAAGACTAATGATTTTCAAGTCATTATGATTAATCACAATGATGGTCATTATTTGATCAAATAAATTACGGACCAAAACAATCCAAAGCCAAATATAAATGGTGCACAAGAATTGAAGGACATATCAGATTTGATTTTGCAATTCTAACAACAAAATCATTCAACATATGCAATTGTAATTCTGGTATTGTGGGTTATCGATAGAGATGCTCAGTTCTTGGCAAAGTTTTGGTGCATGCTTTGGGAGAATATGGATACCTATTTGAAGCACTCTAGTGCAGATAGAAAATGGTCGGTTCTTGGCACAGTTTGGTGCATGTTTTGGGAGAAGATGGATACTCATTTGAAGCATTCCACCACTTTTCATCCTCTAGTCAATACGCAGACTGAAATGGTGAACCACACCTTGGAACAACTCTAAAGAGACTATAATCAAATCATCCAAAGTCTTTGGATGAAAATTTGGCATACAAATAATTTTCGTACAATAGAGTATGCCGCCGCTGCAGTATTGTGACCTAAAACTTCCACCACTTTCAGATGCCGCCGCTGTTTAACATGACAAAAGAAGCAAATGACGCACTCAAGGCTGGCATTAAATCGATTATCATAAAGAATTTTTACTGAAAAAGAAAAGATTTCTTGCATGATATAAAAATGAAACTTGGAAATTTGACTGGGAGTTGTCAATATCCGAAATTCTCAATATCTTGTTCGAATTCCGCCGCTGCAGTATCATGACTTAAAACTTCCTCCGCTTTTGGATGCCGCCGCTGCAGTATCGTGACCTAAAAACTAAAACTTCCAAACCCCAAAATTTCGAATGCAATCCCCAAAAGGGTATTATGCCCCAATTCCAGACCCGACGGATTTATAAATTTGGGTTAAAAAAACAAATAACCAGCTTTTGAAATCGAATTCCACCTATTCGGTGGAAAGATGGTGCCCCTCATTTTATAGCTAAATTCAGATTTTGAAGTCAAAATCGGAAAGTGCATTTTTGCGAACCAAACGAAGGATTTGCTCCAAAAGCGGACGTGGCGCTTCCAATTCTCCCCCAATTCCGGCAACCAAACGGGGCCTAATAGCAGTGAAGGACTAAAACACCAAGCTCGATACCTCTAGTTGGCCGCATAATAATTAACTAGGGCTTACAGTTATATATGATAAGATTGTGATATAATTGCATATTCAATGAGGATCATATAGATCACTCTGTGAAGACAAGAAGGATGATTGAATTATAGTCCCAAGCGTAATAATAAAAGCGTAGTGAAATTTATTTGAGTAGATCAAAAAGCTCAGGGACACCTCGGTGGAACCAAGCCTTGATCGCAACAGACAACGAAGAACAATTCTTGCTTTCCGCAGCAAGTGAAAGACATTCACACGAGAACAAATATCATAGTGAACACAAAATAGGAGCATAAACCCCCAACGTTCATAACATGGCCGCGAGCTGCCCATGGGAGACCTCAAAATGTATGAGCGACCTCGAAAGTCGTCAGGCAATGGAGAAAAGGAAGTCGCAGAGGCAGCTCGACTTCATTCCCTGCAATCTTAGTTCTCTAAGAGTCATCACGACAAAATATATATTGTCGTGAGAATATTGGGCGCCACTAGAAACATAGTCATGCCAATTTAGATTAAATGTTTGGTGCGAATGGAAGGATAGTATTTGTTACCACTGTAGCTTTCAGAACACAGGCACACCACTACTATGTTGGAGACAGTATATTAGATCAATTGCTCTACAATAGCAACAATATATTTGCCAAGCCAATATTTGGGAGAAGACACCACCTTATTGGAATTGGTTAGTTCCGCACAATACAACAAGCCTAGCATTGAAACTAGTCAATTGAAGAAGCATACAAATATCCAATGGGGAGACATCGAGCTGACTCAATGCGTGAATTGTACATAATACATTCGTGGAACTCTTCCTCTATTTGGCGTCTTATATCCCTATAAAACCAGCTCTCATATTTGAACAAACTTTTTTGACAAGGCAACATATATAATAATACTTGTCTTGGTTATAATATCTAGGGGGACTTGAGGAGATTGTATTAATTGATGATCCCATCCAAATTCTTCATCTGTCATCTCAAACATAAGGAGGCTTTCGAATACAATATTTCGAACATCTTAAGATTACTATTCATTGTTGAGTGCTAGATGATCTTGGCATTTGTATTATAAGGTGACTTCATAGTCATGGTTGGTAGAGCAAAATTTTGAAGAAAAACAACTTGAGGCATCAGTAGTTCAACACTGGTGATTACAAGCATTCACAAGAGTTTGTGTTCATCGGGTACTTTCAACACTGTAAGATGCACATTAACATCAACGAATTCTAATGCTGGAGATTAATCTATTGATAATCGTAAGTGGAGAGGCATACCCTGACACTAGATGCAAGTAAAGGTCAGATTTGTATTGGGCGAAGACATTCCATTGGAGTTGCTATCCGCACAGAAGCTCCTGATGCGACCATGGCAAATAGAAGGATGGAATAGCCGCTAGAGAACTCAAGTATTGAGGTCTGTCATAGGAAATGTTTGAATTGGGAGACAAATGATATATATTTGGCCTGCACACGAATTGTCTTTCCGGGATTATTTGAGTTACGTCCTTGCCTTGCGTGAGTCAGAATGCTCAAGATATCATGATGTTTTTACACATTTGTAAGAGTGTTGGGTTACATTAGTATTGACAATACTTTTGAGTAACTACACGGGAGTAACATCAGAATATTCTTCTATCACAAGTATGTGATACCAGTGTGATTTTGAAAGGAGATAATGTTAGAATAACTGAGAGGGGGTGAATCAGTGGCCTCAAAACATAATCTTTAAATCAACTCTAAAAATTTAGTACCACAAAATTATACCTCTAGTTATCTTTAGTCCTACAAGATGAATGCCTCCAAATACTTATATCAAATTACTACTTGTCGGAATGCTTTGTAAAACTTTCTACTGTATGTTTACCGATAAACAATTTTTCTATTTACCGAAATACAATAAATAACTGGTGTATACCGATCAATCCAGATTTAGTTATGTGAAATGCAAAACAGTAAAATAATGACTCATAAACACATTAACACATGGATTTTTAACGTGGAAGGGTGAAACTACAAACCTGTGTCATACTTTTATAAAGGAAAATGACCACAACATGCAAACTGTTCAACTTTAACGATATAAAATGTGGCATTTAGATTTAGAATTTGAGGATGATGTAAACTGATGAAATGTGTAAAAATGGATGAAGTTTATGTCTATAATTTTTTTAAAATTTTTTGAATAATAATTGATATAGTTTTTTAATTTTTGAAGTCCATTTTTCAATTGCTGAAAATTGCTGAAAATATGGTGTCTAGTTCCCACCAAACAAGTATATGCAAATAATCTATTTTTCATCTGATTTCAAAATATGTTATAGATAAAATGTATAACTAGTGCAGAAAAGAAGAAAGATTGGTTTTCAATGTATATTTTCTTCGTTATAACTGCTCAAAGTTGAACTTATCTGAAATCGACAGTTTTCATCTCCTACCAAATTTCCCCTATCAAATCTACACCATTCATGACAAAAATTACATATTCTTGAAGAGGACTCTCTCCTCTAGTGTTAATATAAATTTTAATTTTTTTTGATATGATTTACTATTTATTTATTTATTTGAAGCAACATCTTCTCGAATGTTAAAATATCTAATTGTTGTATTTTGAAATTATAATATATTAGATCTAATCAAAATACTATAGACTTTATATGAAAATAATCTTGACTCTGAGCTCTACAAAAGGGTTTTTTTTTTTTTAATTTATATTTTTAAAAAATATCATTAAAAAGAGTAGGGGTTATTGAAACATCGATTTTCTGAAATATTTTTATTTCTTTGGTAATTGGTATAAAACATGCATTTATTAGACATTTCCAATTGGAAAAGTTTAACCACTTATCTAACTTAGCTAGAATGAATCTATCTTGACCATATGTTTGACGAAAATTAATTTTTATTTAGAAATACTCAAATTTAGATGTGCTGATAAGTGGTCCCGAAACGTGACACAACTTTGTGCTTTTACCCGGAAACCCTATTAAGAAAAAAATCACTGGAACCAGTAACCCAAATTTTCACTCTTCTGAAGTGAGCTCGGTGAAGAGCCAACCCTGTTAAAGGTTACAAACACACTATTAGGTGTGACCTTGTTAGAGGATTTAAATGAATAGTTTGTCACTTAGTATCTGACATCTAATGCTACCATCCTTGATCAAACACTCACTTGGCCTGTTAATAGGTATTGGGCATATCCAATGCTACTTTGTATGATCAAAATTTTTGATACTCCTTGGGATGTATCTCAAATAGAAAAGACTTTTAAGTCCTACTTGGTTAAGAGACTTGATGCTTCAATAGTTAAATTGAAACAATAAATTGATCTGTTCACATATACAACTAGAATTGTAGATTTTTAGATCTATTGTAAGTGCATTACCTTTCTGATCAATGTTATCAATTCAATACCTTTGCTCCACACTGTTCTACTCTGTGATGCTATGTCACTGTTCGCCGGTGTATGCAAAATTTAGCTCTTTCCTCAGCTTGATTGATCAGGTCTGAATGGAGACTTTCTTCTCCTTCAGAATCTCTTCAACATCTATTCTCTTGTCACTCCCCTAATTCATATTGAATTATCTTGTCTCTTATATAAACATGATTTCACCATTTCTTGGCTTTCTTGATCTTAGCGTGATCCACAATTCTCGCCAATTAGATTTAAAGCAAAACTTCTGATTTATCTCGTAGAGATCTTCTTGCCAACTGGACTAAGAAGCTTTAAATCCTTTACTTATTTATGGCTTTATCTTGTCGATTAAAATAATGATAAGTACCAGTTAAGTCTATATTTAACTCTTGACAGCTAAGCATTTTGTCATTTCTGAACTCTTTGTTCTATCAGTCAATATCTCAGTTAGTCGTTAGTGACAATTGACTGTTCCGTCGGTGAGACTTCAGTTGTCTTCGGGATCTCCGTCCATCGGGCAACACTGTAATTCTGTTCGTCAGGTTACTCTGTGCTTTTGCTCGTTGGGTAACACTGTGACTTTGTTCGTCGGTAATGCTGTGCTTTTTCTCGTCGGGTAACACTATGACTTTGCTCTCGTTGGTTTACTCCGTCCGTCGGTGTGCACTCCGTCGGTGTATATAGTCACTTTGTGAATACTTAACTTTTATGCATTACTGATAGGATAACCTTTGATTCATTGGTTCTTTGAACTCTTTTAGCAGTATGTACATGAGCATACAGATTATATCAAGTTGACATCAATGAAAATACAATACATTAACTGATTTAATGTCTTGCATTAACTTTCTGTGTCTTAATGATCATCAACTTAACATCTTCAAACATTCAATCAGTTATAGCTCATCAATCTCTCTCTTTGGCATTGATGACAACACACTACATTATCACACTATATTATCACTAATACAATATGAAATATAACAGTTGAAGTTTATCAAACTACCAATCTTATGTACTATAACTGATACAAATATTTGGTCCTTGGTAAACTCACATAGCTTAGATTTGATTCTTGCAGCTCTCTTTCTGTCTTCAATCCCTTCACTGGATAGATGTAGAATCTTTCTTCTTTTGATGTGACATGTTCTCTTCTTGTGTCAAACTCTCTCCCTTTGACTGTTCTTTTCTTTTGATGTCTCTTTTCTCTCTTGTCAGCAATCTCTCTCTTTGTATGTACTCTCCCTTTCTGGTTACATCTCTCCCTTGGATAATGTTTACATCTCTCCCTTTGGATAATGTGATAATGGATATAATCTCTCCCTTTGACAACAATGCCAAACAAATATTTGACAGTAATGCCAAACAATTCTTTCTATCCATAATATACTCCTTGATTTTCCCAATCCATCAGCAATATATCAACTCTGGTGCTTGGAGTTGATAAATACCTTGCTGTGTATAGATGTATCTTTGAAGTTCATCTCTTTGCTTGCATCAACATGAATGATATTATGAGAATATGTAGGCTGATGCAGCCTTCTATTCATTTTACTGACCAGTAGACAAGGGTCTGACCCCTAGTCTCTTTCTCAAGTACTCAAATATATCCTTGGGCAGTGGCTTGGTGAAGATATCAGCTAATTGTTCCTTTGATTGCACATACTCAAGTATCACCTCCTTTTCTTGAACTTGTTCTTTCAAATAATGATATTTGATAGTGATATGCTTTGTCTTAGCACGCATGATTGGATTCTTAAAAATGTTAATTGCACTGGTATTGTCACAATAGATGATTACTGGTTCAAGAATTTTTATATGCATACCTTCTAGTAATTGTTTGATCCATGCAATATTTGAGCAGTTTGCAGTAGTAGCAACATACTCTGCTTCTATAGTATACTGAGAGATGCATCCTTTCTTTTTGCTGATCCATGTGACAAGTCTGTCACCCATAAAGAATTCTCCTCCAGTTGTGCTCTTTCGGTCATCAATGTTTCTAGCTTAATCAGCATCGGTAAATACTTTAAGTTCAAATTTGCCTTCTCTTCTATACCATAAGCCATAGTCCTCGGTATTCTTCAAATATCTTAGGATTCTTTTCACAGCAGTCATGTGTAATTCCCTGGGATTAGCATAAAATCTTGCAACTATTCCTACTGCATGTGCAATATCTGGTCTAGTATGTACAACATACATGAGTTTTCTAATCATTGATCTGTACAAAGTCTAATTTACCTCAGGTGACTTGTCATCTTACATCCAGTTGCCATCGGTGTTCCAACTGGCTTGGAATCTTCCATCTTGAATATTTTCAACAGTTCCTTGATGTATTTAGATTGTGTAATGAAAATGCCTTCATCTTGTTGCATGATCTGTAGACCAAGAAAGAACTTGATCTCTCCAAACATAGACATCTCAAACTCTTTGCTCATTTCATTTGCAAATGATTTGCATAGCATATCATTGCCTCAAAATATGATGTCATCAACAAATATTTCAGCAATCAAAATGTTAGCACCACTATCTTCCTTCAAATAAAGATTACTGTTTTCACTAGTTCTTACAAACCCAATACTTATGAGATAAGAATGAAGTCTTTCATACCAGGCTCTGGGTGCTTGTTTCAATCCATATAAGGCTTTATGTAGTCTACATACCATGTTCCTCTTGTCTGGGTCAACAAACCCTTCTGGTTGCTCAATGTATACCTTTTCCTCAAGTATTCCATTTAGGAATGAAAACTTGACATCCATTTGGTAAACCTTGAATCCTTTCATTGCAGCATAAGCAAGTAATATTATCACTCCTTCTAGCCTAGCAATGGGTGCAAAGGTTTCTCCATAGTCAATCCCTTCTTCTTGTGCATACTCCTTGCATACTAGTCTTGCTTTGTTTCTAGTGACTTCTACATTCTCATTCAGTTTATTTCTAAATATCCATTTTGTACCGATGAAATTCTTGTCATTCGGTCTCGGTACAAGTGTCCATGTCTTTTTTTTCTCAATTTGCTCAGTTTCTTCATTCATAGCACTAATTCATTCTTCATTATCAAGTGCAGCATTGACAAATTTTGGCTCAAAATCACAAATTAGACATCTTGTGTTTAGAGACTTACTTCTGATTCTCATACTAGCCTTCTTGTCTCCAATGATCTGGTTCTGTGGATGGTTCCTTCTGACATACCTGGCAAGTACAGGTTCAATTATTTCTCTATTATCTTGATCATCATTGTGTCCATTCTGATCTCCATCACTTGGTACATCATCTTGAGCAATATCCTAATTTTTGGTATTTGCAGCCTGATGTTCGGGTGCAATATTTTGTTACTCGGGAGCTATACATTGTTGTTCGGGTAGAGTGTCAGGTTCTTTATTGTAAAAAACTTGTTGTAGTCCTCTGGTTCTTTTGTGCTTTCCTTTTTATTCTTTTCTGCAAATTCATCCATCTTTACATTTCCACTTTCAATAATTTTGTTAGAGGCTTTATTGAGACATTTATAAGCCTTGCTCTTGGTGGAATACCCTAGAAAGATACCTTCATTACTTTTGGAGTCAAGATTTCCATTTCTATCATCTTTTAAGATATAACATTGACTACCAAAGATCTTGAAGTAACTTACATTGGGTGTGTAACCATACCATAGCTCATATGGTGTTTTCTTGGTGTCTTTCTTCAATTGTACTCTGTTCAATGTGTAAACATTAGTACTGACAGCTTCCCTCCAGAAGATTTGGGTGATGCCTTTCTCTATCATCAGTTTCCTTGCACAATCAACAATGGATCTGTTCCTTCTTTCAACAATTCTATTTTGTTGTGGTGTTCTCGGTGTAGAGACCTGTCTTTTGATTCCATGCTCATTGCAAAAGTTAGTGAATTCATCTGAAATAAATTCCCCTCCTCTATCTGATCTTGAGCATTTCAATTCCTTACCACTTTTTTTTTTAACCATTGCTTTGTACCATTTAAACATCTTGAATGCTTCTGATTTATCTTTTAGAAACATAACTGTCATCATTCTAGAGTAATCATCAACAAAGAGAATAAAATATCTATCACCGTAGTAACTCTTTGTCCTCATGGGTCCACATAGATCAGTATGGACTACTTCCAGAATGACATCAGATGTATGGGTTTTGCTTTTGAAACTAGACTTTGTCATCTTACCTTTTTAACAATTTTTGCACATAATATTATCTAGTTTTGACATTCTCGATAAGCCTCTTACATTTTTTTTTTGCTTATCTTTATCATATTGTCAAAATTTATATGACACAATATTTTATGCCACAACCATATGTCTTCATTTCTAGCCATTAAGCAAGTGGTGTCAGTATCATTCAGATAGAATAAATTACCTTTTTTTTGCTCACCGGTACCAATCAACCTTCCTGATTCATTGAAGATATTTTCCTTCTTATTTTCAAATACTACTCCGTGACCTGAATTATTCAGTTGAGAAACACTCAATAGATTATAATTCAATCCTTTCACCCAATAAACATTTTCATATTTTATCAGGTTATTCAACATTATAGTTCATTTACTTTCAACTAGACAAGGTGTGTCATTACTCATTTTTACTGAACCACCATTATATTATTCAAAAGTCTCAAAATTTTGTTTGTCACCGGGCATATGGTGAGTGCAGCCACTATCTATGATCCAAACATCATTTTTACTAACTTCAGATATGAGTGCAGTTTCTACATACCTTTCTTCATCTTCATCTGAATCATCTTTTACTGTCACAAACACCATCTCGATGTCTTCATCAGATTCGGTGTCAGTATCTTCATCTTTGCATGTAGCTAGGTAACTGACCTTCTTTCCTTTATCCTTGTAGTCTCAGGTATCTCTTCTTTCTGATTGTCGGTTGCTTCTATAATCTCGGTTATCACCTCTGTCAAACTTATTTTCAAATGATCTGTCATTACTTCTGTCATCTTTTCTCCTGTAAGGACATCTTGCAGCAAAGTGTCCAATTTCTTTACAATTACAACATACAAGTGGTAATTTACCTTTGCCTCTCTGCATTCTTCTAGCCATAAGTGCTTCAATTTCATCAAGATCTTCTTCTTCACTTTCACTTTCACTATCTTTTCTCATAGTGTGTTTATGACTTGATTTACTTATTGTCAAAGAAGATTTGAATCCAGACTCTATGTTTGGTAAGACACTATTATCAAAGTTATTCATCTCAAATGAAATCAGTCTTCCAATCAAACTATCTAGAGTAACATTGTTATTTTCTACTGCTCTCATTTCTTTTATGACAGATACTCTAATATTATAAGTAGGTAGTAAGGTTCTTAGAATTTTACTTACCACTGTCTCTTCATCTAGTACACCTCCAACTCCTCGGATAGCATTGACTACCTCTTTGATTATTGTGTTGTGCTGTGTGATATTTTCACCTTCTTTCATTCTGAGATCATCACACTTTCCTCTAAGGCTTTTATCCTTGGCTCTCAGAACATTTTTATCACCACCATGTACAATCTTCAATTTATCCCACATCTCGTTTATAGTTGTGCATGCTTTGACATCTTCAAATTCAACATCAAAGAGTGAAGAAGCAAGCTCTAATATCATGCAGTTGTGCTCATGCTTCTCTCTCATTTGTTCAACTGTGAGTGCTCCTGTGGGCAACACATATTCAGTATCTAAGTATTGAGTAACATCATTTCCAATACCTGATAAGTGAATTCTTATCCTGCTTTGCCATGAAGCAAAGTTGTCTTTGTTCAACTTGGGCACATCTCGTCTATTCATCTTGTGATCTTTAGCTTAGGTCTTGAAACCTTCCTTCTAAGCACACAAGCTCTGATACCAATTTTTAGAATAACTGAGAAGGGGGGGGGGGGGGGAATCAGTGGNGGGGGGGGGGGGGTGAATCAGTGGCCTCAAAACATAATCCTTAAATCCACCCTTAAAACTTAGTACCACAAAATTATACCTCTAGTTATCTTTAGTCCTACAAGATGAATGCCTCCAAATACTTATATCATATTACTACTTGTCAGAATGCTTTTAAAAACCTTCTACTGTCTATTTATCGATAATCAGTCTTTCTATTTACCGAAATATAGTAAATAGCTAGTGTATACCGATCAATCTAGATTTACTTATGTGAAATACAAAACAGTAAAATAATGACTCATAAACACATTAACACATGAATTTTTAATGTGGAAACCTTGTTAAGGAAAAAACCACTGGGACCGGTAACCCAAATTTTCACTCTTCTGAAGTGAGCTCGATGAAGACCCAACCCTGTTAAAGGTTACACACACATTGTTAGGTGTGACCTTGTTAGAGGATTTAAATGAACAGTTTGTCACTTAGTATCTTGCATCTAATGCTACCATCCTTGATCAAACACTCACTTGGCCAGTCAATAGGTATCATGCATATCCAATACTACTTTGTATGATCAAACTTTTTGATACTCCTTGAGATGTATCTCAATTAGAAAAGACTTTTAAGTCCTACTTGGTTAAAAGACTTGATGCTTCAATAGTTAAATTGAAACAATAAATTGATCTGTTCACATATACAACTAGAATTGCAGATTTTTCAGATCTATTATAAGTGCATTACCTTTCTGATCAATGTTATCAATTCAATACCTTTTCTCCACATTGTTCTACTCTGTGATGTTGTGTCATTATTCGTCGGTGTCTTCAAAATTCAGCTCTTTCCTCAGCTTGATTGATTAGGTATGAATGAAGACTTTCTTCTCCTTCAGAATCTCTTCAACATCTATTCTCTTATCACTCTCCTAATTCATATTGAATTAGCTTGTCTCTTAGATAGACATTATTTCACCGTTTCTTGGCTTTCTTGATCTTGGCGTAATCCACAATTCTTGCCAGTTAGATTTAAAGAAAAACTCTCGATTTATCTTGTAGAGATCTTCTTTCCAACTAGACTAAGAAGCTTTAAATCCTTTACTTATCTATGGCTTTATCTTGTCGATTAAAAAAATGATAAGTACCAGTTAAGTCTATATTTAACTCTTGACAACTAAGCATTTTTTTTATTTTTGAACTCTTTGTTCTGTCAGTCAATACTTCAGTTAGTCGTTGGTGACAACTAACTATTCCGTCGTTGAGACTTCAGTTGTCTTTGGGATCTCTGTCCGTCGGGAAACACGGTAATTCTGTCCGTCGGGTTACTCTGTGCTTTTGATCGTCGGGTAACACTGTGACTTTGCTCGTCGGTAATGGTGTGCTTTTGCTTGTCGGGTAACACTATGACTTTTCTCTTGTTGGTTTACTCTGTCTGTCGGTGTGCACTCTATCGGTGTATATAGTCACTTTGTAATACTTAAAAGGTAAGCACATTATGATAGCATAGCCTTTGATGCATTGGTTCTTTGAAGTCTTTTAGCAGTATGTACACGACCATACAAATTATATCAAGTTGACATCAATGACAATACAATACATTAACTGATTTAATGTCTTGCACTAACTTTTGTGTCTTGGTGATCATCAACTTAACATCTTAAAACATTCAATCAGTTATAGTTCATCAGATAATAGCATTGGAGAATTGTATTATGTGAGCAGGATATGCCTCTGTGATAGAGGGAGCAACTAGAGGATCCCGCTTCAATTGAATTTTGAGGATCATGGTCATATTGGTTCAAAGGGAGTAGAGATAGTTTCTCTAGTGATTAAGAAATTGTAGCAGTCAAAGAACTATAATTTATGGGATGGAGTTCCATGTGTGTAGGCTAGAAGGCCTTTATACTGACACCGAGGTCATGATATTTATGGATAGATGAATACTTGTTGGATCGAGGAGCATTCAAGGGAAGATCTGGATGCATCCTATATGAAATTCATGCAGGCTGAAAAATGAAGATACAACTTTCTATCATAAGGTTGAGTTGGCGACACATATCTAGATCAGTTTCTTCGAAGATGAAGAATTAACATTCAAAGGGAGTCTGACAATCCATCAAAGGAAACCTTGGACGAGGAGGTCAGAAGGTTGATATCAGATTCAGAGGGAGTTTGACATTTCATAAGAAACAAACTTGGACAAGGAGGTCACAAGGTTGATATCTGGTTCAGAGGAAGCCATATCATCACGAAGATCTGCTTAATGAATTCTTCTTTGTGAGGGAGAAGTTTGAGGTACAATCCCTTGTAACATTTTTTCTCTAAGATGGAGAAATTTGAAGTGTCAGCCCTTGTCATGCATTCTTCTCTGTGAGAGAGAAGTTTGAGGTGAAAGCCCTTATTCCACCCTCTGGGAGTAGCTATGGTGGATCCACCCTTTAGGAGTAGCCATGGTGGATGTCATGTGAGCTAATCTATGACTTAGCACTTGTGTTTGTTCACCCTCTAGGAATAGCTATGGTGAACATCATGATGGGTTGTAAATATTGTGGATCGAAAAAGCACCTTAGGATGTTGATTCGGTTTAGGATCAATTATGATATCCTGGTTCAGTAGAAAACAATCATCGGTGGCTTAGAGCTCCACAAAGGTAGAGTATATTATAACATTTATGGGAGCACGAGAAGTAGTATGGTTGAGAAAACTTCTAGTTGGATTATTTGGGAAACCACTAGATCCTACCATCATCCATTGTGACAACTAGAGTTGCATAAAACTCTCCTTGAACCTAGTATTTCATAACAAATCTAAACACATTGACATACCTTATCACTATATTAGAGACATGGTGGAGAAAAATTTAGTTGAGTTGAAGTATGTTAGTATAGATGACCAGACACCAGAAATCCTCACCAAACCTCTTGCAAAAACAAAGGTAGAATACTTCAGAGGTAATCTTGGTATGGTTCTAATTACTGAGAATATGTCTCAACATCTTTGATCATTGTACTAATAATATATTCCTATTTTATCATGAGTGTTATTTCATGACNAATCCTCACCAAACCTCTTGCAAAAACAAAGGTAGAATACTTCAGAGGTAATCTTGGTATGGTTCTAATTACTGATAATATGTCTCAACATCTTTGATCATTGTACTAATAATATATTCCTATTTTATCATGAGTGTTATTTCATGACTTTATGGGCCTTGTGTACATCATGAAGAAGTGACGACTTCTAAATGATTATCACTTGTACTTCTGGCAGTTATTGCAAGGTGACAATCTTACAATAATTTGATCTTCTATCATGAAGGATATCATATGGTTGATATCTAAGTAGATCATGATAGATCATATCTTGTAAATCAATATCAATTGAGAGATAGATATTGTCATAAAGATATCTACAAGTTGTACTGTATTGATATACATTGGCGGATTAACATCCATAAACAAATCATGTATATAATGTGCCTATCGTAGGTATCAAACTTCTTGATACTTGTGCACATACTTTATGGACATTGTTGGTCCACTGAGAGGGGGGGATGAATCAGACAAAATAAAATCTTAATGCTCAAAACTTAGCTTACTGATTCACTCGGTAGAACTTCATGTATTGTAATAACTGATTCGTGAAACAACTTAATAACTCAAACAACCATACATCTCATAGTATACAAACCAATCATTCAAACTCATTAGCATCAGATTTAACTCAATTAACACCAGATTTAATGAGGAAACCCAATTTGGAAAAAACCTCTGTGGGAATTGTGACCCACAATAAAAATGTACTTTTCTGAAGTACGCTTGGTTAATAACTTATCCTGTTAAAGATTACAAACACATTTGCTAAATGTGACCCTATTAGGGGATTTACCTCATGTTGGAATAATGGAAGGGTGTGTACTGAGAGGAGAGGGGTGAATCAGTACCCTTAAAAAATTTTACAAATTAAACCTTAGTACTCAATACTTGCATAACCGACCATTGTAGCTTTTCTACTTCATGCATGCAATATCATAGCATAAATGTAAATGCATGTAAACAAATATTAAAACATTAATGAAACTCATTTACACATGACACAAGTATTTGATCACACATAAACCCTTTTTAGAAGGGTAAAAACTACGGTGGGGATGAAACCCACAAATATTCACTATCTGCAGAATGGAAGGTGCCTTTTAGGGCTACAAGTTGTGATCACTTCTGATGATCTTACTCTATTAGGAGTAACATGCCAAACTTGTTAAGTCTACTCGGTTAATAAATTTTAACGACACAATGTATGTGTGCACTCAGTTAAGAGATTTACAAAAAAAGACTGTTAAGTCCACCTTGTGAAAGGATTTTATTGTTTGCTACAATTGTTAGAGAGTAACAAAATATATGACCTAATTTCTACAATCTCAAATTACTGATTACAGATCCATTAAGTACACAAAATATATCACCTTATTATGATGGATAATACCTTTGTTATGCTCAGTAGCCTTGTATGTAGTTCTTTATAAACTAAATACTCCTTTATCTATCCTTGTGTATTAAACTCTCTGTCTGATCCATAGATATCCTTGGCGGCTACAATCATATCATTCTTGATTGATTATTACATTTATATACAAAAGATTTGACCTAATTAGGTTTCACGCTTTTCTTGAAAAACTCTAAGATCAAAGGTTTACAACTTGACCTTGATGTGCTAGTGTGCATGAATACAATCAGTTAACTAATTACATCCATAATTAACACTTTTCTTGATCCACAAAAAAAGGTTATCCAGCTAAGCAAAAATTTGTTTTAAAGATTAAAGTGGTTTAGCTGACATGTAGTTGAGATCCACTTTTCTTGGTGAAATGATGTCTCTCGGTGTAGATGGGTGCTCGGTGATGGTTTCATAGATTGGTGCTCGGTGATGTCTCTTGGTTGATATACTGCTTGGTTGATTGTACTATCACTCGGTGTTCAAAACATTTTGGTGATTATTGAGCTCGGTGAGTGCTGTCGCTTGGTGATCATGACCGACTGACCAAAATTGTCTGCTTATATACTAATGACAACTTCTGATCCTTTATAGATTATCAATCTCCCCCTTTGGCATTAGTATAAAAAACTGATATGTACAGTATATACACCAAGTGTTTTACCTTTACAATGACTCCCCCTATGTGCATGCCTCGGTATGTAAATACAACGTATGTACATGTTTCCCCCTTTTTTGAAAGTAATGAAAAAGATGTAAAACTTACAACTTGTCAAATATGTGTGAATGAGATTTCTGAATGTCTTCTATCATCTTGTCCCATTTCTCTTTTAAGTGCTCTAGGGTCATTTTCTCAAAAGTGATTTGACCGTGCATGTCATATATGCTTTCTGTTACTGACATCTCTGGGGTGGCAATTAGAGTCTTTTCCATAGTCATGTGTGTTAACAACAATGTGAGATTCAGTAGTAACATGACATGTAGCTCAGTTACATCATCTCTAATTTTGCTTTCTGCCTTTTTTATTTCAAGTCTTAACCATTTAGATTCAACAATCTTTTCATAATGCAGTTGGAATGCATTTGGTTTGGTTGATAGATTTAGTGTACTAGCTTTTATATTTTCATCTATCTTAGCTATCTGTTCACTATGCTCGGTAGTGAAACACTCTAGAGTGCACAAATTTTGAACTAAGGTAACTACTTCTGAAATAATAGGTTCTAATGTAGCTACTAGGTCAGAAAGTTTCACCTTATTCTCTGCCACTTCTTGGCTGATTTTCTCGGCGAGTTTGTATTGATACTTCTTTTCTTCTCATTCCTCAATGACCTTCTCGGCATCTACATTCTATGTTATGATTGCCTCGGTCAGAACTACAAGTTGATCAATGATGGGTGTAGTTTGATCAATCTTGGTGTCAGGCACTACTTGCAATATACTATCCTTTGTTGTTTTGAGGACTTGTGAATTTCGGTGTTCCTTTTTGAGCTTGTCATGTAGTGCTTTTCATTTTCATAGCTCCCCAAATCTTGTAAGGGACTCAAGATCAAGTTTTTTTGGATCAGATTCGGGTATGTCTATGATCTCATCGAGTGTGACGGGGTCTTTATGTCCTTTCTTGTTCTTGTTCTTCTTTTGAATGTTGCTTGAATCAGGGGAATAAGGTACTATAGCTGTATGCAAAATAGATGTGCAACTACTCTAAATGAGATATTAATCAATGCAATTAACAAATCAATCTAAATGCAAACACAATGAAGAATTACAAGTTTAAATGAAGCAAAACAATAAAGTTACCTTCACCTACCCAATGCATCTTGTCTCCATTGCCCTCCTAGCTTTGGTTTCTTGAATGTATGGTGAGCTCTCAGATTTTCAAATGAAGCCCTTTTGTCCAAGATGCTACCAAAGTGTGGAGATTATATGAATGAATGCAAAATGGTCTAAAAACTTAATAATGCAAATGGATGATGGAATGCTTGTCAAAATGCTTGATTGCTTGAAATGGATGCTTGGATGCTTGTGAAAATGGTTGATTGCTTGAATGCTTGGATGCTTGGATGCTTGATCACTTGAATGCTTGAATGCCTATTTCTTGAATGCTTGATAGTACTACTAGATCACAAAGGGGAAATGAGGCTCCTTTTATAGCATTTTGGAGGACCTAAGCCTAGGTGGCACAATCCTAGGGTGGAGAATGAAAGGTGGAAGATCCTAGGGTTTCTATTGACTTGGTTGAAGGGGTTGAGAGAAAAGGGGATATAGTTGGGATGTGAGAG
>MU227781.1:1689651-1730581 GCA_018584345.1 Thuja plicata | reverse complement strand
TATTTAAATATTTGAATAGAAGAATTTATTTTTAAACTTTTCATTCAAAAGAGAAAAAATAAAACAATTTGTACTACTACTCTATTTTTACATAAATAATTTATTTTAATTAATTCATTAGTTAATACTTTTTTAATTGTTAAGAGAAGTAATCTATAATAACAGTAGTGGGAAGAAGCATCTAACATCATGACTATGAAAGAAAAACTATTTAAAGTTGACATATATGGTTTTGAAAGGGCCCAAAACTCATACAAAGATCTAAATAAATATAGCAATGAAGCTAAGCAACCACCAAAGAACGACCACATGGATCAAAAAGCTCTTGAGCTAAAAATTACTGACAACATCCACAAAACCACTCAACAAGGGCTAAAAACAAATTAGAAGTCAAATCTCACATCAAGAAACCCAACATGTCTTGGCCACTTAAGCCAAAGTGCTCCAAAGAGATTATAATATAACCACTAATCTTTGCCATAAAATTATTGCCTCTAATTTTGTCACTGATTACATTCTCTTTATTCATTGTTAACCCTAAAATTTTTTTTTTTTTAACCTTTCCCCTATATGTTTCTTCCTTTTATCTACATTTAGATATATAAATAGTTAAGGGCACCATCTAGATCTTCATTAACTATATGTTTCTCTTAACTAACCATCTCTAAGTCCTTTTGATCAAAGTCAAGAGGATCTAAGAAGAAAACACCATTGACACTAGAGATAAGACCTATCTAAAGAAGATTCCCACATCGACACCACTTATGAAAGGAACAACCTCTAAGATTAAGAAAGATAAGATCACTATTTTCTTTTTTTCCTCCATGCATATTATGTCCAAAAGTTTGAACAAAGAACAAAAAGCAGTTGGTCTTATTGCACACTAAGCAAAAGATGTAGGAGCCTTTGTTGGAAATTTGCTTAACCAACTCACCATATTAGATGATAATGTTATATAAGAAGGGGCATCAAAATCCACAATAACATTACCACAAAATTTGGCAAACAAAAGACATTTCATGGATTTTGTTATGACATCAATTACTATATGCTATTTAATAGAGCTTGCATTATTTGCCAAGACTTCCTCCGTTGAATATTCCAATGGAAGGCTTGAGAGCCTCACCCAAACAGGAACCTGGTTGATGCATTCATTCTAAGGATTGTAACCTAGTTTCTATTTTTTTGAGAAGAGCCCCAACTTACCTAGAAACCACAAACTATTTTCGAGGATCCAAACACCATCTTCATAGTTGAAGAAGATAAAAAATTCATTTCAATCAACAATGATATTGAAATGGTTGCAAGCTATGATTACAAGGGCCAACAAACTCTTTATCTTGTCACAATCTATTTTTATTTATTTAATAAGTTGATCAATTTTAAATTGTTTAATAATTACGAATACATCTATATTTAATATTTTGAGATATGACTTCTTTCTCCTTTTCCTTTTTTATCTAGATATATAAACATGTATAAATATTTAATTATTTTATTAATAAATATAATATTACACAGTGACATAGTCATTCATATTGCATTTGTGATGTCTAGGCTTTGCATTTATAATATTCTTGATGCACATTGTCAATGTAATATAAGCGTTTATGTTGTGTTTTGTATGAACGGATATGTTATGAAAATGAAAAGCACCATCATTATTATTTCCCTATGATTACATACTTGCTTTCATTAGAAAAATAAGATTTTGTATCTATTTTCAATGTAAATTATCTTATATATATATATATATATATATATATATATATATATTAATATATAATTATTTTGTTATATAATAAATACATATATACAATATCTATATCTAATTAAAATACATATATTTTAATTTAAAATTAATATTATAAACTATTATAAAGAGAGATATTTCATGTTTTAAATAAAAACAAAATTAAAATTAAACAAACTTAAAAGTAAATAAAATATTTATTAAGAAATGTAAGATTTATTATATAACTTAGAAACTCTATTTTTAATATATATAGTTATTTTATTTTGAAAGTAAAATAGTTTTTCTTATTATTTAATTTTTTATTTATTAAATTTATGCTTAAAAATTAGTTTATTATTAAAATGCACATGCTTTTCTAATTTAAGCAAAGAGTATATTCTTATTTTATATATTAAAAAAAATTATAAAATAACAAAGATGAAGGCGAAGGAGGTGTTTTTAAGTATGAGTAGATTCATTTTAATAATACTAAACTAAAGACTAGTCTTCCCTTGAATCGATACTTTTGAAGAGTGAAAGTTTTGTATAAAAAAATTTAAAAGTCTCACATATACGGGAAGATACCCTGTAGTGGTTATAGCTTACTTCATACGCTCAATTGAAGTACCAAACAATGTCAAAATTTCCTGATTTTGTTGTTGTTGTTGTTCTCGTATGTGACTTAACTGCTTAAAGTTAAGGTTTCTCCTTCTCACCAATAATGATCCAGTCTATAGAAGACGTTACGTGCGTATAGGTCAAAAGTGGCAGAAAAACGTGTCACCTGATACTAGACACTAGGAACCCCAATAGTGGTTCATTTAAAATCAAATTATAAATTTAAAAAAAAACTATTTTCAAATATATAAAGTGCCTATAATAAAGTATTTAAGAGTATGGGCCCGTTCACTATTATGTTAATCGCGTTAGGAATGGGGGGCCACAAAATCACCCTTGGCCCCATTTTAGTTACCCATGCGCCACGTAATAGGCCTCTTCGGGGTAATGTTGGTTCATTTGGGAGCCCGAAAAAATACTGTTTTCACAACTTTATTTTCCATTTTCGCCGTCGTAACTCTTCTCCCGCCATTCTGCTTTGCAACTCGACTCTCCATCTTAGTTCCGTAACTATTTATGCTCTGCTTTGCATACTCCAGGTAACGTTGTGCCCATCAAGCATGCTTCATTTATTGTATGTACAATGATTGAGTTAAACAATGATTTTGTAAATGTATTTCAGTTCCTTCAATGTTTATTATTTTGCAAATGTCATCGAGGGTTTCGATATGTTGTTAAATGATTATCCATATCCATAAAGGGTTACAAAAAAATGATGGATTTTGCTTCTTCGTACGTGCATTTTGGTATATTTTGTGATCATTTGTTCAAATGTGTTCCATTTCCTTTAAATGTTTATTATTTTGTAAATGTACTCGAGGGTTTCGGTTTGTTGTTCAATAATTATCCGAATGCATAAAGGGTTGCAATAAAATGATGGGTTTTCCTTCCTCGTTCATGCATTTTGGTATCTTTTGTCATCATTTGCTCAAATGTGTTCCATTTCCTTTAAATGTTTGTTATTTTGCAAATGTAGTTGAGAATTTTGATCTGTTGTTCAATGATTATCCATATGCATAAAGGGTTGCAATTAAATGATGGATTTTCCTTCTTTGTTCATGCATTTTGGTATATGTTGTCATCAATTGTTCAAATGTGTTCCATTTCCTTAAAATCACAATTAGTTTGCAAATGTAATTGAGGGTTTTTAAATTTCTGTAAAATGATTATCCGTATGTATAAAGGGTTGCAATAAAATGATCAATTTTTATTCCATGTTCATGCATTTTGGTAGTTTCTGCCATCACTTATTCGAATGCATTCCATTTCCTGGAAATGTTTATTAATTTGCAAATGTACTCGAGGGTTTCGGTTTTCTGTTAAATGATTATCACTATGCAGAAAGGGTTACAATAAAATGATGTATTTTCCTTCCGTTTTTATGCAATTTGGTTTACACTAAACTTATTGTTATGTTCATTATTCATTGATACTGTTTACAGTGCCTGTAAGTATTTGCATCGATTATGTCTTTCAACATAGCAGTTTAATATTGTATGCTTTAGTAAATTTATTGTTATGTTATTTTTTTTGGATCTTTTTAGTCAAAGGTTCTAAATAATGCAACATATTTCATTTTATTACCATATAAATCCGAGTTACCACAATAATATACATTTTATAATCATATCACAGTCACCTCAATAAATATTTTATAATCATATCACAGTTACCTCCTCCATCATCTGCTTCTGTTTTATCTCATGCATCTTTTTACTGTTAAATGATTATCTGTATGCATAAAGGGTTACAATAAAATGACGAATTCTGCTTCTGGGACTACAAGCATAATGTTTGTGTACACAAAAATGTATATATACATTATTGTGCATAAATATATATATATATATATACACACTCATTATTGTGCATAAAAATGTATATATATTTATACATTATTGTGCAATAAAATGATGGATTTTCCTTCCTCGTTTACGCATTTTGGTATCTTTTGTCATCATTTGTTCAAATGTGTCCCATTTCCTTAAAAAGTTTATTATTTTGCAAACGTCTTTGAGGGTTTTCATATTTTGGTAAAATGATTATCCATATGCATAAAGGATTACAATAAAGGATTATGCATAAATGGTTACTAATTATACATATACATAATTATGTATAGATTATATATAGAAATACATAAATATGAATAATATGCATAATTATATATACATATGCATAGTTTTGTTTACATATGAAAGATGAATGGTTGGGGCGAATGTCTGTTCATTTGGGAGCCCTACAAAATACTATTTTTATAGCTTTATTTGCCATTTTCCCTGTCAAAAATATTCTCCCACTATTCCCCTCTGTCTCAACTCTCCATCTTAGCTTTGTAACCATTTGTGCTCTGCTCTGCAACCTCCAGTTGACGTTGTGCCCATCAAGCATGCTTCCTCTATTGTATGTACAATGATGGAGTTGAACAATGATTATGTAAATGTATTCCAATTACAATTACCTACATTGTAATTTTGAAATTGGGCTTTCTCACTAATGATACATATACATAATTATGTACACATATACCTAAATATGTATACATATACATAATTAGGTATACATATGCACAATTATGTTTATGTATACATAAATTTGTATTCCTGGTAACATTAAAATGTTGTACCCATGTGTGCACAATTACATATATGTTTTACTGTTCTCTATAACCATTTGTGCTCTGCTATGCAACGTTCACGTAACATTGTGCCCATCAAGCATGCTTCCTTTCTTGTATGTACAATGATGGAATTAAATAATGTTTGTCTCACTGCCTTCCATATTTACATCATTATATTGGCATACATTTATTTATTGTTTTCATAAATGTTACTTTGTTTTAGGTGTTCTTGATGGATCAAACATCTGGTATTCAATGTTATCCTTTTGAGGAGTCATTGCAAGACCAGTGCTCCAGATTATTTGTTGTGCAAGATGACGATCTCCAGGAAGCTATTGTCTATCTTGTGCAACACAATGTAGGTGGCTCGCATCTACAAGATGGGTTCATCTATGAACTTGTATTTTTTTCCCTCATTCATGTTATGGTAGACTTCATTGGGTTTTGGAGTTTGTAACCATGTCGTGGTATGTCACAATCGGGCAAAAGTTGCCAAGGGCTTTCAAATATCGATCCACACATCATCTTTGGCAGACTTGGGCATAATTTTTGATTTGAATGGAGAGGGTTGTCAAGACCTTATGGTGGAAGCATGGGAGCTCTTCACCTATTCATGTTCTATTGATGACTACAGTTCTGTTTCAATATTCAATGCTAATCATGAATATTTTTTCACACCTCACGAGAAATTTGTTATCGTCGACTACTTTTATGGAGATGCCTTTTTGTCACAAAATTAAAACATCTGTATAGTTAGGGATGTGCAGATTTTGCTAATTACACTTATTGCATCTATTTTTTTGGGTGATATCCCCTCATATGCGGGGCTGGTCTACTTGAATGCAAACTTATATTATGTATTGCAATTGTGCAAACATGGGTACATCATTTTAATATAACCATTAATACAAAAGTTAAATTTTGATTCAGTCTAAACAAGAAAAACTTTAATGTTAAAGTTTATTGATTGTTTTGGTTTTATGTATGCTTGCATAATTATGACTATGAATACAAAATTATGTATAACTATAGATATGTGGTCCCCCATTCCCAACACGATTAAGAGAGTTGTGAACGAACACATACACTTAAGAAATTTATTATAGGTACTTTACATATTCAAAAATGGGTTTTATTTAATTAATTATGCGTATATACATATACAATCATGGAAACACACATGTATATATATGTATTTATATGTATATGTATTTGTGCATGATTGTGTGTGTGTATCCAAACAAATGAGACTTAAATAGGATATGCAAGTATGAAATGATCAAATGTCTGCAAGCAGTAAAGATTCAACTTGTGCTACACATCTCCTAATTAAGTATGAAATGACTGATTATTTCTAACCAATATTCAAATTTTATATTCAACATTCAAAAATGAATGCATTCAGATTGCACATTTGGATGAATTTATAAAATAAAATTTGCATTCTGATTTTCATGTTTTTTAATACACGAAACATTACTTAGAGACCTTTTGGGGTTAAATTATGTTGTGCAAAAGCTATTCGCATTAAGTTACCTTTGTCCATCAAAATTCAATACCAAAAAGGTCTTTTAGTTTGTCTATTGTGGTTGTGAAAGTGAAATAGGTTAAATTTCACTTCAATTATTACTTTGCTGAGTTATAAAATGTGATAACTTGTATTGATGTATCCACATGATTTACAAATTTTTGTCAACCTTGCTGAAATACCATATTAGTTATACAAGATATAAGATGTACCACATAGAAATTGAAGAAATATTTGAATTAAAGAAGGTGGAAAATGTTTGTAAATCATGTGGACCTGCACAACATCATCAATTTTCATGTTAATTAGAAAGCTGATTATTTTGATGACTATTTAAAATGAGATAGCAATTGTTGTGCATGTAATTTTCAAAGGATGGTTTTATGTTACAACGTTACACTAACCCCAGTTGTTACTATTTTTTTGCAGGTATGAGATATGTATGAGAACTAAACTAGATGCAATGATCTTCGATGATACAATGAAATTGCGTTTGTCAAGACACCTACTCTTTTGGGAAATATGATTATCTAAGAATTTTCCTATTTTGTATTTGTATTTGTAATTGGGTCTAATGCAATTGGATATACTATATTTTGATATGATGATTAATTTTATGCATGACACACATACATAATTGACATTATTCCTTCCTCTCCATCATTTGTTGCTTCTTACATTTTTGTAACTCCTCATTCCTCTGCCTTTCTATCTCTTGGGAATTTATCATGTCAACATACTCGTCTCACGTAAGAATTTGGGAATGTCTACTTAGCTAAAGAACTCCTGATTGACGTCTCCTTGAAGTCACCCGTTGCACTAAAAGTGTCAAGAACTGACTTGTTGATGATGATACTTGCTTCCCATCCTCTTGGGTGCACAACACAAAGTCAACTTCTTCAACACTCATATCATTTTCATCTTCTAAATCCCCACCATTCTCATCATCGCAATCCCTTGCATTTGTGAAGTAATGGATAACATCTTCTAGATCAATTTGGGGAGGGGAGGGCATGGAAAGGGTGACATTTTCAGTGCCCATTTCTATATTAACTCCTTCATCATTTGCTGCTACTGCAACCCACTCTGGTTGGACAACTTTCATAGGTAGACTTAGGCCTTCTGATGTGGTTTTAGTAGCATCATTCATTGTAGCTTGCACAACATGGATGTATGATTGGGTTGTTTGTGGTGGATCACTCACACCTTCACCTGAACCCTCTGCATTTTCTACATTTCGTGGGTACTCTTCGATAAACCTATCAATTGCTTCTTCATTGAACCCTATGAAATGCATGAAGGATTCTGCTGTGATGTGTTCTAGTTCAGTTTCCAATGTGACTACATCAACCTCAATTCCAACTTCTTGCATTTCATATTCAACATCAAATTCCTCACTTGGCCTCATATCGTGTTTCAAGGAAGCCCTATTAAATGACCAAATACCATTCCTATGGAACCCACTCATACTGTTTCCTATTGTCAATGCTTCCATGAATGTATGACTTGCAAGAGTTTCTAATTCTTCTCTGCCAATTTTAATGTAGGGGTTATTCGACATCCATGTAGTTCTTTGTTTTTTGAATTAATTCTTGAAAGGACATAAAACACTAACATCCAATGGTTGTAGCCTATGGATGGTATGGGAAAGCAATGTTAGCAAGTCAATTCCTAAGTTCTTGGATACTTCTATTGTTTGGTATGCCACATGGCTTCCATAACCAGCAAAGATAAGAAGTGCCCTATTATTGGGTGAAATCCCTCTAGGAATAGATCTTGTAAAATGTTGTAACCAATTAAGAAACAATTCCTTTGCATTCCATGCATGCTATTGACATGCCACACATGCACCAGCCTCATAGTTTTGAAAGTAATTTATGATGTACCTCTTTGCTTTGAATAAGTAAAATATGGGAATAGTCATTCCACTTGCACCAACAAAAGAGAAAACTGTGATCCACTCTCTACTTTTTACTTTCAAGTGTGGTACACATCTTTGCCCCAATCTAGAAATCAGTCCCATCCCGCAGTTCCTGTCAGCTTGAACACCAGTCTCATCAGAATTCTAAATTCTACTACTTCCATAGTGGTTTAAATTGTAGACATTCTCCAAGCTGTCATAGAAAGAGGACACAATAGAAGGTCACGACATAATTGCTCAGTCAATGTCCACTCTTTTGACTATTCTCATTTCCAAATCAGGGTGCCTACAACAAAAACTATCCCACCATGATTTCCCTGGCATACCTTTCTTGAATGGGTTTGGCCTATCTACAACAATTTGGGAAATGATTGTTTTTAGTTGACTGACTAGTAGACCATGCCCCATATCTTCCATATCCTTGCACCATCCCACAATTTCATCCTCCTCCTGTTTAGATAAAATGGTACGTGGTCTCCTAATAATTGTTGCTAAAATGCTTGTCAACCATGATCTTGAAGTGGTATCAGGGCACCACATTTGATTGATGAAGCTCTGATTGACATCCCCTTATCTTCTACTAAGGCAATTGCCTTTCTCATGTCAAGTTTGGTCCATTTTCCTCTTGTATTTTCCTGAGTTACAGGTTCAACATTTTCAACTACGGGCTCTACCTGCACATTATGCTGATTGTCACAACCACTGTTTGTTTCTTGGTTCAGATAATAATGATTTATTTCTTCATTGGGGATTGTATTTGTTGCTTCTATGAAGTGTAATCCATGAGTCACTCAAACTCTAAATCTACCATTTCTACCTCTGCCTCTACCCATGCCTCTATCAGAACCTCCACCCTTACCTTTACCTCATGCCATGAATGTAAGTTAACCTCCACGAGAACACTCGAGTTACACAAAATAACCATTTAACAAAAAACTGAAACCCTCAACAACATTTGCAAAATAATAAACATTGAAGGAAATCTAATACATTTACACAATCATTCTTTAACTTCATCACTGTACATACAATAAAGGAAGCGTGTTTGATGGGCACAATGTTAACGGGAGGTTGTAGAGAAGAGCACAAATAGTTACAAAGCTAAGATGGAGAGTCGAGATGTAGAGGGGAATGGTGGGAGAAGAGTTTTGGCAAGGAAAATGGAAAATAAATCTATAAAAACAATGTTTTGTAGGGCTCCCAAATGAACCGACATTCGCCCCAACCATTCCTCTTTCATATGTATACAAAATTATGCATATCTATACATAATTATGTATATGTATACATAATTATGCATATGCATCCATATTTATGTGTATCTATACATAATTATGTATATGTATAATTAGTAAGAAAGCCCAATTACAAGATTACAATGTAGGTAATTGCAAGTGTTTAGGCATATAGGATTGTTAATACAAAATTATGTATGCAGAAACACAATTGTGCATATATATATATATATATATATATATGTATGTATGTATGTATACAAACTTATGTATATATATAAATAGTAAGAAAGCTCAATTTCAAAATTACAATGTAGGTAATTGAAAGTGTTTAGTTATATGGGCATGTTCACATGTTAAGGTGTTTATGTGTATGGGCCTCTTTGCTTGCATTCATTTTTAGGAAATGGAACAAATTATGATAAAATATACAAAAAAATGCAGGAACGTGGAAGTAAAATCCATCATTTTATTGTAACCCTTTATGCATACAGATAATCATTTAAAAAAAATTTGAAACCCTCAATGACATTTGTAAAATAATATACATTTTAAGGAAATGAAACACATTTGAACAAATGACGATAAAAGATACCTAAATGCATGAACGAGGAAGAGAAATTCAACATTTTTATGCACAATAATGTATATATATATATATATATATATATATTGTATACAAACATTAAGTTTGTAACCTCAGAAGCAACATTCATCATTTTATTGTAACCCTTTATGCATACAGATAATCATTTTACAACAAAAATATACATGAGATAAAACTAAAGTAGATGATGGAGGAGGTAACTGTGATATGATTATAAAATGTTTATTGAGGTGATAGTGATATGATTATAAAATGTTTATTGATGATGTAACTTTGATTTATATGGTAATAAAATGAATGAGGTTGCATTATTTACTGAAGCATACAATAGTAAACTGCTTTGTTGAATGACATAATTGATGCAAACACTTATAAGGACTGTAAAAAGTATCAATAAATAATGAACATGTTCATAAATTTACTGAAGCGTACAATAGTAAATTGATAATAGATGCAAATACTTACAGACATTGTAAACAATATCAATGAATAATGAACATAACAATAAATTTAATGAAGCATACAATATAATAGGAAACATTTAAGGAATTCATGTAAATGTAAATGAAATTGGACAAGTCAAGGAATTCATAAATTGGACAAGTCCTTGACACATTGAATTTGAAATTTGAATATTGGTGGGAAACAATCGGTCATTTCAGACCTAATTACGAGATGGGCAGTGCAAGCTGAATTGAGGTTGCTTGCACCTAAATTCAGTCGTATCATACTTAATTAGGAGATGTGCAACGCAAATCGAATTCTTATTTCTTGCATTCATTCGGTCCTTTCATACTTGCATATCCAATTTAATTTTCAAATGTGTGGATTTGCTGTCATGTTTAAAAAAAAAACTTGGTCTATTGGGGAGCCTTACACAGTTGTTGGCAATGCATGTGCTATTACCAGTTGGAGTTATTGCATTTACAAGTGCAAAGAAGTTTGGGAGAAAATGCAAAAGATAGCCCATCAAGTTCATTTATGATTTTTAAATTGTCAATTGAGGGACCAATAAGTGCTCACTTGTATTTGTAATTTGATTTGATTTTTACTTTGTAACCACTTGCATAAAGTGGTTTTTGTAAACATTTACATTTAATAATAATAATAAAATAACTTTATTTGTGCAACTCTGGATGTATGTTAATCAAATGAGGACCAATTGTGGTTCATTTGTTTTAATCAACTATTTATGCATGATTGAACATGTATTGGGGGTCAAATTATTATTTTTTGGGTTAATTATGTGTATGTACTGCTATGCAGGGTTATTTATTTTTTGGGGGTCACTATAGCGAAAAGTGAATGGTTGTTGGACCCCGATTCACTACTAGTTCCTTTCCCCTATATCCAATAAACAAGTAGCTTAAGTTTGAGTTTTTATTTCCAACGAATAAAACAAATAAGGAAAGGAAAAATAAAAGCATTTGAACTATGAGTTTTATTGTTTGTATAAGCCAATTTTTTCATGCAAAAAGATTGGAAAAAATGGGAATTTGAAAGTAAATATTGAGGAATAAATCAGACAATTTGGATGTGCATTAAAAGGACAATTAACATAAGTTTTATGCAGCCAAATATAGATATTTAATAGGCAAAAAGAAGAGGCTATGTTTTGAGAAAGGAATCAAATTTTCATTTTTAACTACACAAGATTTATGCACAAATCAAGCTATCAAAGAAGCTTATAGAAGTAAAAGATGCATGGGCTGATAATGGAAGAAAGAGGCAGGTTATAAACACATGATTTATATCAGGATGCGAAGTTTTTTAAGAGCGGACAAGAGGTTATGAATGAGAGATTTAGACATGAATAGTTTCATAGGAAAGAAATTGAAAGGTCCTTTTATAATCTATGATACCATCCATGTGTTTTTCGATCTACATATGATGAAAACGATATGGGACTACCCATACTCCTTATTGGAGGCACCTAATTGTGCTACAAATGAGTCATACAACCCTAATCCCCAATACGATATGGAGGGATATTAATAAAGAGAGAAGGACAATAATAAGGGAGGGTGAAAAAATAATAAAGGGGAGTTATTATTTAAGAAGAGAGAACAAATTCATACCAAGAAGGCCCAATCAAAAGAAATAACGAATTGCTTGAAGTTGGAGCAGCTTGACTTGACAATTATGGAGTTTGGATTTTTCTTTTGCTATATGTGAATCTACTTCATTCCCTTTTGCAATTAAAATATATATCAAATTCAAAAAATTAGCTTAATTATCAAAATGTTCGATGGAGCGGGTGAGGGGCTATGACAAAATCGGCCAAATTTGAGGCAGGCTCCAATTTTTTATTTTTTAATGTTTTTTTAATATTATATTAGGATAAATGGTTTTTTTCATGCTTTTAATTATTTTTTATAATTTTCAATAGTTTTAAATTATTTTTTAAAATTTTCAATAGTTTTTAATAGTTCACATGTACATATCCTAAACCATAAACACAAACATGTACAAACTCTAAACCGTAAACACATACATACAAAACCTAAACCGTAAACACATAGACATGCACATATATACATAAACACATACATACATATACACAAGCACATACATACATAAACACATACTTGCATACACATACATACATACATACACACACACACTGATGAACTATAACTGATTGAATGTTTGAAGATGATAAGTTGATGATCACCAAGTTACAGAAAGTAAATGCAAGACATTAAATCAGTTAATGTGTTTTATTGTCATTGATGTCAACTTGATATAATCTGATTGGTCATATACATATTGTCATAGACTTCAAGAAACCAAAGAGATAAAGTTTATGTTATCGGTAAACATAAAAAGCCAGTGTACGCCGAGTGATAGTAAACATCGATGAACAATGCACACTGACAGATAGAGAACCTCGAGAAGTCACAGTGTATACCGAGCATCACAACACCGAGCATAACTGAAGTGGTCACCAAGTAGAATTGAATTTAATGCCCGAGGTCAACTAGATTCAATGACCGAGCAAACTAAGAATTGATCACCGATCAGAACTCGAGTTAGAAGACGACAAAACACTTAGCTAGTAGGAGCTATATTTAGAGTTAACTGATTGATTGCTTTATTTCCATAGATTAGTTGAACTAAAGATTTAAAGCTAGTTTTATTCACAGTTGTCAAAGAGAAATCTACAGAATAAAACTAAAGAAAATCTTTAAATATTAAAGGAATGCATGACAAGATTTGCGAATCAAGAAGCAATCTACGTCAAGAACAAGAAAGACAAAGACAATGAACGGTGAAATCATATCTATATAAAGAGACAAGTAATTAATTATGAAGAGAGGAATGCTGAATATAATTCTGGCGAAGATAGAAGTCTTTATGCAGATATGATCATACAGGCTGAAGAATAGAGCCAAAGAATTCTGTAGACACTGAGCATCAGAGAGGACAAGAGCATTCACCGAGTAGAAAGAAGAAAGAAGGGGAGCAAAGGAATTGAAGAGAACATTGATCAGAGAGTTATTATGGACTAACAATAGATCTGAAAATTTTCAAGTTAGATTTGTATTGTTGAACAAATCATTTACTGTTTTAGTTTAACCATTGATTTAGAAAATCTCTTAACTGAGTGGGATTTAACCATCCTTATTGTATTGAGATACTCAAGAGTATCAAAATGTTTCCATGTTGACAACATAGTGAATGCTAGGTCAAATGATAAACTGTGAGTTTTAAATCCTCTAACAAGGTCGCACTTAATAGTGTGTTTGTAACCTTTATAAGAGTTGGCTCTTCACCGAGCTCACTTCAAAAGAGTGAAAATTTTGGGTTACCGGTCCCAAGTGGTTTTTCCCTTAACAAGGTTTCCACGTTAAAAATACATGTGTCAAATGTGTATATGGTTCATTTCTTTGATGTTTTGCTTTACACATTACTAAAACATGATTGGTCGGTAAATACTAAGTTTAATTGCTGCTACTCGATAAATGCTAGGAAAAGATAAATAGAACATTCACCGAGCAATATTTATTTGATAAGATTAATTAAAGGCATAAAAATTGTAGGACTGAAAGATAACTAGAGGATATATTGGTGATATACATTTTAGTTGGGATTATTGGATTAATTTTTGAGGCCACTGATTCACCCCCCTTTCTCAGTTATTCTAACAATCGGTATCAGAGCTAGTGTGCTTGGAAGAGAGTTTAAAGACTCAAGATAAAGATCACAAGATGAGTAAAAGGGATGTGCCTAAGTGGAACAAAGACAATTTTGCATCATGGCAAAGTAGGAAAAGACTCCACCTATTAGGTATTGGAAATGATGTCACTCAATACTTGGATAATGAATATGTTGCACTGACATGACCTCTGACTGTTGATCAATTGAGAGACAAACGTGAACACAACTCTATGATGATAGAACTTTCTTCTTCACTATCCAATGATGAATTTGAAGATGTCAAATCATGCACCACTGCAAAGAAAATGTGAGATAAACTCAAGCTAGTACATGGAGGAGATACAAATGTGTTGAGAGCTAAAGCAAAAAGCCTAACAGGAAAGTTTGATGACCTAAGAATGAAAGAAGGATAAAAAAATCACTCAGTACAGTAGCATAATCAAAGAAGTTATTAATGCTATCCGAGGAGTAGGAGGTGTACTTGAAGAAGAAATAATGGTAAGTAAAATTCTGGGAACCTTACTGCCTGTTTATGCTATTAGAGTATCTGCAATTCAAGAAATGAGAGTAGTAGTAAATAAAAATGTTACTCTTGATAGTTTGATTGGTAGAATTATTTCATTTGAGATGAATAACTTTGACAACAGTGTCTTACCAACTATTGAGTCTGCATTCAAATCTTCTTTGAAAATAAGTAAATCAATTCATAAACACACTATGAGAAATGATAATGAAAGTGATAGTGATGAACAAGAACTTGATGAAATTGAAGCACTAATGGCTAGAAGATTGCAAAGAGGCAAAGGTAGATACAAAGGTAAATTACCATTGGTATGTTTTAATTGCAAAGAAATTGGACACTTTACTGCTAGATGCCCTAACAAGAGAAAAGATGAAAGAAATAATGACAAATCTTATGAAAAGAAGTTTGACAGAAGTGATGATCGAGACTACAGAAGCAACCGACACTCTGACAGAAGAGATAACCGAGACTACAAGGACAAAGGAAAGAAGGCCTGTTATCTGGTTGAGAACAAAGCTGAAAATATTGACACCAAATATGATGAAGATATTGAGGTAGTATTTGTTGCTATGAAGGATGATTTAGACGAAGAAGAAAGGTATGTTAAAACTGCACTCATATCTAAGGTTAGTAAAAATGATGTCTGGATTATTGATAGTAGCTTTACTTACCACATGTCTGGAGATAAGGAAAATTTTGAAAATTTTGAATATTATAATGGTGGATCAGTTAGGATGGATAATGACTCACCTTGTCCAGTTGAAGGTAAAGGAACCATCATGTTGAATAATGATCAGATGTGAAAATACATATTGGGTGAAAGGACTTAACTATAATCTATTGAGTGTTTCACAACTGAATAACACAGGACACCGAGTTGAATTTGAGAAAAAAAAGGCAAAGATCTATAATGAAACATGAAGTTTGATCGATACTGGTGAATAAACAAAAGGTAACCTATTCTACCTTAATGAAATTAAGACCACTTGTTTATTGGGCAGAAATGAAGACATTTGGTTGTGGTATAAACGGTTATGTCATGTGAATTTTGACAACATGGTTAGGATAAGAAAGAAAAGAAAAGTAAGAGGCTTACCGAGCATGTCAAAGCCCAACCATGTCATGTGCAATAATTGTCAAAAAGGTAAAATGACTAAGTCTAGTTTCAAGAGAAAAACCTACACATATAATTCTATTCTAGAATTAGTCCATACTGACTTATGTGGACCAATGAGAACACAAAGCTATTATGGTGATAACTACTTCATTTTATTTATTGATGATTATTCTAGGATGATGAATGTCATGTTCTTAAAAGAGAAATTAGAAGAATTTAAGATGTTCAAATGGTATAAAGCTATAGTTGAAAAACAAAGTGGAAAGGAACTAAAATTTCTAAGATCAGATAGAGGAGGAGAATTTATTTATGATGAATTCACTAACTTTTGTAATGAGCATGGGATTATAAGACAAGTTTCTGCACCGAGAACACCACAACAAAATGGGATTTTCAAAAGGAGAAATAGATCAATTGTTGATTGTGCCAGAACACTGATGATTGAAAAAGGCATCACACAAACATTCTGGAGAGAAGTTGTAAGTACTACTGTTTATACATTAAATCGAGTTCAATTGATGAAAGACATCAATAAGACACCTTATGAGGTATGGTATGGATACACACTAAATGTGAGTTACTTTAGAATTTTTGGAAGTCAATGTTATATATTGAAAGATGATAGAAATGGAAATCTTGACTCTAAATGTGATGAAGTAATATTTCTAGGATATTCTACCAAAAGAAAGCTTATAAATGTCTTAAAAAATCCTCTAACAAAATCATTGAAATTACAAATGTTAAAGTGGATGAATTTGGTGAGAAAAATGATGAGGACAACATAAAGGAACTGAAAGATTACAACAAATTTGTCTATATTGAAGAACCTGACAGTCTACCCAAGCAACAATGTATCTCTACCGAGCAACAAAACAATGCAACCGAGCAACAGGTTGCACACACCGAGAATCAGGAAAATGCTCACAATGCTTAATCAAGTGATGATGAAGATCAAACCAAAGGTCAATATGATGATCAGAATGATGAACAAAGATCTGAACTGATAATTGCCAAGTATGTTAGAAGACACCATCCACAGGACCAAATCATTGGAGATAAAAGAGCTAGAATGAGAACAAGAAGCAAGTCACTAAACACTAGATGTTTGATTTATGATTTTGAGCCTAAATCTGTCAATATTGCACTTGAGAATCAAGAATGGGTTAGTTCTATGAATGAAGAGATTGAATAGATTGAGAAGAAAAAAACATGGACATTAGTAACTAGACCGAGTGAAAAAATGTCATTGGTACCAAATGGATATTCAGAAATAAAGTGAATGAGAATGGAGAAGTCACAAGGAACAAAGAAAGACTGGTATGCAAAGGGTATGCACAAGAAGAAGGTATTGACTATGGATAAACATTTGCACCTATTGCTAGACTAGAAGGAGTAAGAATTATAATTTCTTATGCTACTTTCAAAGGATTCAAAGTATACCAAATGGATGTCAAATCTGCATTTCTAAATAGAATACTAGAAGAACAAGTATATATTGAACAACCAAAAGGGTTTGTTGATCCTAACAAAGGGAACATGGTTTGTAGAATACACAAAGCCTTGTATGGATTGAAACAAGCATCAAGAGCATGGTGTGAAATAATTCACTCTTATCTCATTAGTATTGGATTTGTAAGAACAAGTGATAACATTAATCTGTATTTGAAAGGAGATACTGATGATAAAATTCTAATTGTTGAGATATTTGTTGATGATATCATATTTGGAGGTAATGATATGTTATACAACTCATTTGTTGATGAAATGAACAAAGAATTTGAGATGTCAATGTTTGGAGAGATCAAATTTTTTCTTGGCCTACAAATTCTACAACAGGATGAAGGCATCTACATCATACAATCCAAATACATCAAAGAAGTTTTGAAGATATTCAAAATGGAGGACTCCAAACTAGTTGGAACACCTATGGCAACCAGATGCAAATTGAAAAAGGAAGATAAGACAACTGAGATAAATCAGACCATATATAGATCTATGATTGGCAAACTAATGTATGTTGTACACACAAGACCAGACATAGCACATGAAGTTGGTATAGTTGCAAGATTCTCTATTGATCCCAAGGAATCACACATGACTGCTGTCAAAAGAATTCTGATATATATATAAAGAATACCAAAGATTATGGTTTGTGGTATAATAGAGAAGGTAAATTTGAGCTACAAGTTTATATAGATGCTGATTGGGATATACACATAGATGATAGAAAAGCACAACAGGAGGAGCATTCTTTATGGGTGATAGAATTGTCGCATGGATAAGTAAAAAGAAAGGATGCATATCTTAATCAACTGCAGAAGAAGAATATGTGGTTGTTGTTGCAAATTTCTCTAACATTGCATGGATCAAGCAATTGCTGAAAGATATGAACATGGAAATTCTTGAACTAGTAATTATCTATTGTGATAATACAAGTGCTATCAACATTTCAAAGAACCCTGTGATGCATGCTAAGACAAAGCACATTTCTATTAAGTATCATCACTTGAGGGAACAAGTACAAGATAAAGAAGTGATACTGGAATATGTAAAATCCAAAGAACAATTACCAGACATATTCACAAAGCCATTGCCAAAAGATACATTTGAGTACCTGAGGAAGAGACTAGGGGTCCGACCCTTGTCTACTAGTCACTAAGCTAACTTGGAGGCTGCATCAACCTATACATTATCAGAAGATCAATCATGTGATGTAAGCAAAGATATGGACTGCAATGATATATCAGTACAAGAAGGTACTCCAGAGCTATATTCCTGAAGGAAAGGAGATTTATTGATATATTTTTTTGGCATTGTTGTCAAAGGGAGAGGAATATATCCATATGAAATATCTATCATGATCATCCAAAGGGAGAGAAGATAAATATCCATCAGGGAGAGGAACAGTCAAAGGGAGAGAAAACATCAGGAAAGGGAGAAGAGATTCTACAACAAAGGGAGAGACATAATCAGAAGTTTCTACATATATCCATTGAAGGGAATGAAGAAAGAAGTCTACAAGAATCAAATCTAAGCTAGAGGAGCTTACCGAGAGTCAGATATTTGAATTGGTTATAGAACAATAAGTTTGATATGTTATGGCATATTTCATATTTTTTTGATAGTATGTTGTCATCAATTCCAAAGGGAGAGATTGATGAACTATAACTGATTGAATATTTGAAGATGATAAGTTGATGATCATTGAGATGCATAAAGTAAATGCAAGACATTAAATTAGTTGATGTGTTGTATTGTCTTTGATGTCAACTTGATATAATCTGATTGGTCATATACATATTGTCATAGACTTCAAGAAACCAAAGAGATAAATTTTATGTTATCAGTAAACATAAAAAGCAAGTGTACACTGAGTATTAGTAAACAATGACCGACACTGTACACCAATGGATAAAGAACCCCGAGCAGTCACAGTGTATACCGAGCACCGCAACACCGAGCATAATTGAAGTGGTCACTAAGCATAATTGAAGTTGATGCCTGAGGACAACTGGAGTTAATGACCTAGCAAACTAAGAGTTCCTCACCAATCATAACTAGAGTTAGAAGATGACAAAACACTTAGCTGGCATGAGCTATATTTAGAGTTAATTGATTGATTTCTTTATTTCCATCGATTGGTTGAACTAAATAATTAAAAATAGTTTTATTCACAGTTGTCAAAGAGAAATCTACCAAATAAAACTAAAGAAAATCTTTAAAGATTAAAGTAATGCATGGCAATATTTGCGGATCAAGAAGCAATCTACGTCAAGAATAAGAAATAAAAGGACAGTGAATGGTGAAATCATGTCTATATAAAGAGACAAGTAATTAATTATGAAGAGAGGAATTCCGAATATAATTCTGGTGAAGATATAAGTCTTCATGCAGATATGATCATACAGGCTGAAGAACAGAGATAAATAATTCTGCAGACACCGAGCAACAAAGAGGACAAGAGAATTCACCGAGAAGAAAGAAGAAAGAAGGGGAGAAAAGTAATTGAAGAGAACATTGATCAGAGAGGTATTATGGACTAAAAATAGATATGAAAATATGCAAGTTAAAGTTGAATTGTTGAACAGGTCATTTACTATTTCAGTTTTGATTCAAAAAATATCTTAACCGAGTGAGATTTAACCATCCTTATTGTATTGAGATACTCAAGATTGTCAAAAGATTTTCATGTTGACAACATAGTGATTTCTAGGTCAAATGATAAACTATTATTTTTAAATACTCTAACAAGGTCGCACTTAACAATGTGTTTGTAACCTTTAACAGGGTTGGCTCTTCACTGAGCTCACTTCAGAAGAGTGAAAATTTTGGGTTACCAGTCCCAAGGGGTTTTTTCCTTAATAGGGTTTCCACATTAAAAATCCATGTGTCAAATGTGTATATAGTTTATTTCTTTGATGTTTTTCTTTACACATTACTAAAACAAGATTGGTCGGTAAACACTAAGTTTAATTGCTGCTACTCGGTAAAGGCTAGGAAAAGATAAATAGAACATTCACCGAGCAGTATTTATTTGATAAGATTACTTAAAGGGCATACATCTTGTAGGACTGAAAGATAACTAGAGGATATATTGGTGATATAAGTTTTAGTTGGGATTATTGGATTAATTTTTGAGGCCACTGATTCACCCCCCCTCTCAATTATTCTAACAAACACATGTACACATAAATATATACACACATACATATGTGTATATATATGGACACATACATGTGTGTATGTATATATGTGTACATGTGTATGTGTATATGTGTATGTATGTATGTGTCTATGTATGTGTATGTATATATGTATGTGAGTACATGTTTCTATGCATGTATATGTATAGGTCCTCCTAAACTAATATTTGTCCTCCTTGCATCAAATGCAAACCAAACATCAAAATTGATAAACCTTTAGATTAGATTAACATATGTCTTAGATCTTGAATGAAATTTATGAGTGCCCTATTTTTTAGTGTAGGTAAATGGATTGTTAGGATTGAAGAACACTGAGAGGGGGGGTGGGGAATCAATGTTCTAGCATATTTAACCTTTTTAACTTGATTGCATAACCTTGAACTTAAAGAAAATAAAAGTAAACAACTGAAGAATAAACAAAACAAATACAACATCATAACACCATAATTTTCATCGTGGAAACCTGGTTAAGGGAAAAACCATGGTGAGGATGGAACCCACAAATATTACTACAAAAATATGAATAGTATACCCTATTTGGGGTTGAGTATATAAAGGGAATGCACCTTAATTCAAGCTTACATCCTAGAGAACATTTCTCAGATACAAAAACAAGTTTACAGTCTTCAGGCTCTCACTACCATACAAAAAATTTAATCACAAAAGGGTGAACTAAAAGTAGCATCACCAATGCTAGTGTAGTTCCCATAATGTACATTATATCTATGCTTTAATTGATAGCCAGATCTCTACTAATAATCACATACAACATATTATATTCATATCTAGTCATCGCATGTACATATCTCTACACCATCTCAAAACCCGATCTAATTTATGCATTACTTTCAAATGTTGTCAACCTCAGGAACAAAATGTGTAATGTGTGAAGTGTCATCCAGATCCTTTAAAAAAACATGTTCCTAACCTCAAATAAAATCATATATATCCTCAATCATGCAGACTATACCTTTATCTACTATCAAAATGACCAGATCATCGAACTGTTAGGATCGCTAATCAATCTGGTGATCAACTATCACTATCTCCCACTAAAATCTGTCAGCATGATATACAGAAAGTTGTAACTCAATCAAATAAAAGTATTAACTATTGTGATCATAGACTTAAGAATATAATACCTTTGTGAATGACCTCCTAGGATCACATGTGAAAACTCAAACATATGTACCCATACCGATCCATATATAGAGACCTACATACTGTAACGACTAACTCATACTTATCCAAATCTACTAGCCTTCCTCTGCTAACACCATATCAAGATTATTCATCACTAGAATATATTATGGTTTCCATCAATAAAAACACATAACTCCTCATATCACCAATCTCATGCCAACATTCTCCCCTTTGGCATTGATTGGAACACTTAGCCAAAAATGACAAGTGTCCAAAAACACCAAACTCAAAAATGATTATCTCCTTATCTCTCCATACCAAAACTCTAAGCCCCCCTGAGATAAATATGTCATTTTATCCTTATTTCTCCCCATTTTGAAATCAATGGAAAAGGATTGAATCCTTCACAAAATTCAACTAACAAAATCCTATATAAACCTCTATATACAAAAGTTTTTAAAATACACTTACAAAATCTTGAATACTTGTGAAAAATGCTCCTTAAGACTGTAAAGTTTGTGTCCCAACTCTTTTTCATAATCTCCATCACCAAAATCTTCTTGCAAACTACATGAGGTTCCTTCTCAGAGTTAACAAGACTAAAATTTTCAGACATATTATATGTTCTTTCTACTTCCCTCAAGCTAAATGCCAAAGCATCAAGTTTAGGAACAATTAGGCTCCTAAGATGACCGATTATATCCTTTAATCTTTCCTTCTCAGTGACTAAAGCTTTGATTTTGTCATTCAAGGTTGTCACTAGTGTTGCATGGACCAAAGCTAGAGTCTTCAAAGGATCAAAGACTTAGACAATACTTTCAGTATCACCTCAGTCTCCTCATTCACTTCGTCAACATCAGACACATGATAGGTATACTCTATGCATCCTATATACCTTTCCTCCTTCGGATAAATCATTCTTAACTCCTTGAATAGCTAGGCCAAAATAATTCTTATCTGTAGCAATTTTGGCCTTCGAATTTTTTACTCTTCTAGCTTCATATTCATTTTGAAATTTTACTAATGTTGACTTCTCTAAGGATTCAAAATGAGTATTAGCAACCTTCAACCAATTTTCTAATTGTTATGATATTGATTCATCCTGATTAAGTGCATAGGTGGGTAGGATCTTACTCACAAATTATTGAGTGCCAAAGTAAGAAACTCTCTGTCCTTTTTATGAGTCTTTAATATCTAATTCCTTTCTTTAGTGTGTACAAAAATTGCAATATACATTAGTTTTTTAGGATGAAGAGCATCCAACTGAATTGGACCTTGAATCTGCATGTCCTTAGAATCATCAATCTCATCCCTCACTACCAAACCTTGATGTTCAAATCCTACATTTCTCTAATAAGGTACTCTCTCTTCTGCATTTCCAACTTCTTCATTCTAATCCTTAGGATTATCTTTTTATTCGTCTTCCTTCTTCTCTATGACCTCATCATATTATCCTTCTTTCATAGTAGCCTTGTAATTCATGATTGCAGGGATATCTTCTTCCCCATTGCCAACTGGTAATGTAATAGGAACACCCAAAATGAAAACACTAGGTTCATCAACAGTCATATGAAAATATGTATCTTGTGGTTCCTCAGATTCCTTATCATCCTTTTGATTCACTCCATACTTTTTTCTCATCATAATTTGAGTCATTACTTTTTCAGTCTTCTTGGTCACTTCATCGGGTTTTCCAAGCATAAGCTTGTTTATTCTAGATTTCTAGTTAAGTTCCTTCTTTGCTTCAGGGAGAACATCTACTTCCTCTTTCACAATAACAAAAAATAGTTTGATCGATGTAAGCTCTCTGATTTCCTTATCCTTATTATGTGCAGTCAATCTCCTTGCCTCAAGTAGATCAAATAGGTCATCAAGAATATCTCCTTTTATCTCAACTTGTTCAGATATTCAATCATTCCTTCTTCTAATTTATTCTTCTCATCATCATAATACAAACTATAGTACTTCTTTAACTAAACTAATATACCATGATAAGTTATATTCTTTAGATTATCATTGCATGTGAAAAGTGGTTTACTAGATAGAATCATAGGCTCTCCTGTTGCAGAATCTTTCTTTGATGTAGATCCACTTACAACTCTCATTGCTTTAGCTCCTTATTCTCTTAATTTATTCAATGCACTATCTAAATTTGTATCTTCTTCTTTTTCATCACTTTGGCTTCCTTTGTATTTTATTTTTCCTTGGATTTAACTCTCTTGATGGTGAACTACTTCTGCTCTATCTTTACAGGTTTCAATGGTGTGGGATTTGGTGCAACTAGTTTCAGAGTGTTTGCCTTCTTTGTCAACTCTTTCTCAAATGGATTGACCAAATATTTTGTTAAGATTCTTGTTATCCTTCCTCTGGATGATAATTCAAATGGTATATAACAACGAGGAGTATCATCAATATCAATAGGTTCTTCTACAAATTTCTCTTTTACCTTACTCTTTTCTTCTTCTTCGAATCTCTTTCTTTACTCAACAATCTTCTCCTTAGTGAATCCCATTGCTTTAGCAACCATCTCTACTTGCTTTCTGATATTCCTCTCTCTTCCAAGTCTAGTATGCATCTCACACACTTGAAGATATTTCTTTGCATAAGTAGAAAACCTCTTCTTTGATTTATCTATAGGCTTCTTCAAAATGTCCTCATCATATGCTTCTAGAAGTGGACCATCCACCTCATATCCCATAGGCATCACCCAAGAAGTTCTCGGGTCTATTGCCTCAATCAAGAATGCATCAGTCCCAACCATAAAATATATACTATCCTCATCCTTCCTCACTACCTCAGGTGGAATTATGTACCTCAAATGCATAAATTATTAAAATCTTTTAAAGAATCCCTACAAACTGATTGTATCTTGTGTACTACCTAACATATCAAACATTTCCTTGATATGGATAGAAACAGGTTTATCTTTCCTCCACTAAATATTACCTACACCAGGAAAGTGATTTCTTAAAGAGAAGAACATACATACCAACATGTGTCCATACTTGAAGATATGTTTCTTATCCTTCTTTATCTTCTCAAGATTCTTCATGAGGTGATCCCTCAAGGCTTCACAAACATCATATTTGTAGAAGTTGAGACAGAAGCCTTGGAAAATCTCAGCGGAGTAAGAGAAAAATTATATTTCCCAAAAAGTGAAGTACAATAATTACAAAAGTGACATATAAGGTAAGAAACCCTAAAGCCGAAAAAAGCTAGGTTTGTGCATTAATAATTAATAAACATATTAATTATTATGCACCTACAAATGAAAAGCTTAAGTGAATAGAATAATAGTGAGCTTTAATAATTAAACCGAAGTGATTTAATTATAAAGACAAATGTACTATTACTCTAACACCCCCCCTTAAGTGAAGCTCAGGAGCTAACTAACCTAGCACAGCTATGAAAGCAAAAGAAATGGGTCCCGACAACAAAGCCTGATCAGGTACCCAATACAAGGAAATCTCTATGAACCAGAGATAAAGGAGAAAACCTAGTGGGAAAAACCCCTCTCCAAAAAGAGATAAAACACACATGCTGAAAAAACATGAAGGAAGGCCTCATCAAGACCCCCCAAGGACAACTTCTGTCACCCCAAGCATAGAATGCAACTGAAGATAGCACGGAGATGCAAAAGGTTTGGTGAAGATGTCATCAACTTGTGTGTCAGTGGGAATGTACTCCAAAGTGAGAACACCATCCTGAATCTGCTGACAGATGAAATGCATATGAAGCTCAATGTGTTTGGTGCGCTGATGCTCCACCGGGTTGCGGGAAATGTGAATAGCACTCTGATTATCGCACCATAGAATAGTGGGACGANTCCAAAGTGAGAACACCATCCTGAATCTGCTGACAGATGAAATGCATATGAAGCTCAATGTGTTTGGTGCGATGATGCTCCACCGGGTTGCGGGAAATGTGAATAGCACTCTGATTATCGCACCATAGAATAGTGGGACGATCAGGAGGAAAGCCAAACTCAGTCATCAACTGACGAAGCTAGAGAATCTCCTGACTAGCATGCACTACTGCTCTGTAGATGAAAGTGCATGAGCATTCTGCTTCTTGCACAGCCATGTGATAGGACCAGAGCCAAGACAGAAAATAAATCCAGAAGTAGACTTCCGATCATCAACATCACCAGCCCAATCTGAGTCAGTGTAGCCAACAATGTGAGGAGCCCCTGATGTGTAGTGAATTCCATACATAAGTGTGCCTTGAATGTATCTCAAAATACGCTTGGCAGCTTGCCAATGACTCTCATGAGGCTCATGTGAGAACCGAGAGACTAGACCAACTGCAAAGGAGAGATCAAGATGAGTGTGTGTCAAGTATAACAAACTGCCAACCAACTGTCGATACAATGTAGAATCCACTAAAGGTGAAGTGCAAGAGGTAGACAAAGTAACACCCGACTGAAAAGGTGTGGGAGCAGGCTTGCAATCAAGCATATCAAAGTGTCGAAGCATGTCAAGAGCATACTTCTACTGGTAAACAAAGATCCCAGCAGGGGACTGAATAATCTACAGACCCAGAAAGAAGTGTAATGGACCAAGGTCTGTCATCTCAAACTGCTCCATCAATGCACGCTGAACATCCTAAATCATAGCATATGAGCTACCGGTGATGAGAAGATCATCGACATATAGCACAAGGATCAAAACCTCATCCTCAAGACGCTGAATGTAGACTGTAGGATTGGAATGACAGCGTGTGAATCCTGTAGAAGGCAGAAAAGAGTCCATCTTCTCATACCAAGCACAAGGGGCCTATTTGAGACCATACAAAGAACGTCGAAGTCTGCAAACCAAGGAGGAATCCTACACAAATCCCTGAGGCTACTCCATGTAAATCTCCTCAGTAAGATCACCGTGCAAGAAAGCACTCTTCACATCCATCTAAAAAATGGGCCATCCCTGAGAGGCTGCGAGGGATAAGACAAGGCGAATAGAGTTCATCTTGGCGATAGGGGAAAATGTCTCAGTGTAATCAATACCCTCAACCTGTGAAAAACCCTTCACAACAAGACATGCCTTGCACTTATCTATAGAACCATCAACAGCAAACTTAGTATGATACAACCACTTGCATTGCACTAACTTTCTTCCCTTAGGAAGAGAACAAAGATCCCAAGTATGATTCTTCATCAAAGAAGAATACTCCTCCATAGCACTGTCCCACTCAGTATGTCCTATTGCTACCCCAAATATCTGAGGATCACCACATATAGCATGACTCAGAAGACTGGAACCTGCAATATGAGACCGGGTGCGACGGGAAGTGGAAGGGTCACCAGCCAGAGATCCTGTAGCATCAACTGTAACACGAGCCCATCGAGGCATCTATGGAGGATCTTGTGGTGGAGGTAAATGGGGATCACCAAGATCATCATCCTCATCATCCTAAAATAAAGCAGGAAGAGATGAGGGAGTAGTGGTAAGTGAAGTAGACTTTGGAAGCGGGGTATCTACTACAGGAAGGCGCTCATCAAAATGGACATCACATTGAAACAAGACCTCTCTGGAATCAAGATCAAACAACCTGTATGCCTTAACATCCTCAAAGTAGCCAACAAAAATGAGGTGTCGGCTCTTTCGCTCCATCGCTCTCCTCTGAGCGTCAGGCACAAATGCCCATGCTTCACTACCAAAAACTCAGAATGAAGATACATCAGGCTTGACATGAGACCAAGCCTCCTCAGGAGTCATATGTCGAACTACCTTGTGGGGCATTTGATTTTGAATATAGTTGGCACAATTGACTGCCTCTGCCCAAAAAGATGAATCCATGGACCTGGACTGTATCATACAATTAGCCATCTCCCGAAGTGTTCTATTCTTTCTCTCTGCCACACCATTCTACTGAGGAGTGTAGGGCACTGAAAACTGATGCTGAAGACCATGTTCAGAGAAAAAATACCTGAAATCTTGGTTCACATACTCCCCCCATTGTCTGTGCATATCCGGTGAATAGAAAGACTAGATTGCTTCTCCAAAAATGTCTTAAAGACTCGAAATGAATCAAAGACATTAGACTTGTACTTCAAAAAGTACACCCATGTGCGCCTGGAGAAGTCATCAATGAAAGTAAGCACATATCTGGCACTAGAAAAAAGAGTGGGAAATGACATGAGGTCACTATGAATCAACTCCAATGGTGCCAAATCACGAGTAGCTCATCCCTGAGGAAAAGGATCCCTATGTTGTTTGCCAAGAACACAACCCTGATAAACCCCATCAGTGCAAGTAATCTGTGGAAGCCCAAGAAAAAGTGCCTGTGTGCTCATCTTTTGAAGATATCTGTAATTGACATGGCCCAAACGCTCATACCAAAGTCTGCTCACTAAATCTGCATGTGCTATAAGACAGGAACTTGTGCCAGCAAAAGACTCAAATCCATCAAATTTGTATAGGCGGGATGCAGTGTCAACACTCCCAGTAGCCACAATCATCCTAGAATCATGTAAGTCCTGAATAACCACATCATGTGGTGAGAACTCAATTGTCTTACTAGAGCCAGAGTGGAAAATCTAATAGATAGATAGTAGGTTCGTCGAAATGTCAGGGACAAAGAGAACATCCTGAAGAGAACCCCCAACTAATGCAACAAAACCAAAACCTAAAATAGAAAGATGAGATGAGTTCCCAACAACAATCTTTGAAGTAGTACAAGGAGCAAGTGAGGTGACCAACTACTGAGTGTGAGTCATGTGGTGAGAGGCACCAGAATCAAGAATCCAGGTGGGCCCAGAAGTCGTAGCTTGTGCAGTAAGAGCATGACCTTACCCTATAGGGGAGGATGTGGACTGAGGAGCTAAAATGTGATGCTCCTGCATGGCTTCCTCTAAAGCCTCCAAATGTTTCCAGCACCTAGAAACAGGATGTCCTTCCTTTCCACAAAAACTGCAGGTCTCAACTGATTTCTTCTTAGTCTTGGAGGTAGACTCAGTAGACTTCGAAGAAGATTTACCCTTGGAAGGGTTAGCTGGAGGTTTTGAATCATTTTTCTGTGCAGGTTTGGAGGAATACTCATTGCTCGCTGAATCTTTCTTCAATTTGGCTTTCTATTTTGGTTTCCCCAGTGAAGACTGAGCAACCAATGCTTGGCTAGAAGAGCTAGAAGCATCCATCTGTTGGATCTTTGCCTATTCCCGTGTCAACCGATCACAGAATGTCTCGAATGAAGGCATGGTGTGTCTAGTACCCAAAGCATCCATGGTGGAGTAGAAAGTAGAAGAAAAGATCTGATACTGTCCTCTCAACTTTGAGAGTATCAAGAAGATACACTCATCATCTGTCTTGTTTATCCCACATCCCTGTAAAACTGAGCGCAGAGATTTGAACTTCATCAAGAAGTCCTCCATAGTGGGAAAGCTGGTAGGAATCAAAGTGGTCATCTTTGCATCAAGCTGTAGTGCTCAAAACTCATTCACTATGCCAAACAAATCTGAAAACTTGCCCCAAATGGCCCTAGGAGTTGTCAAACCATCCAGGTGAAAGAGGAGACTGTCGGAAATGTTTAGTGCAATCAAGCCCATGGCTTCATCAATTTTATTCCTATGCTGAAGAACCTCAAAAGGACACTGTAGGACAGGTTGGTTTTCATCTAGGCATGACCATAAGCCACGTGACATAAGTAGCCTGGTCATGTGTGCTTTCCAGGTATGGTAATTGTGCGGTGTCAGTCGAGCCGCAGAGGGGTCCGACATTGAGAGAAGAAAAACATGGAAGTAGAAGGGTCATTTTCTGAAAGTAAATGATAGAAAGAAAAAGCACCCCCCACAATGTATGTTTCTATCCCCCGTGCAACAAATAAACAATTACTGAAAGCACAAAAAATGAGAAGAAAACCTGGACGCCAGATGCAAAGATGGAGGAAACAGAAGCCTCTACTACAACACTAAAAATAGGAGATCAAATGGCCAAATCAATGAACAAGACCAGCATCATCACGTCTGGCTCAGAAACACCTTTTCAACGATATTTCATTTTTTGAAAACGGACACCGTATGCTCAAGTTACGGCCAAAAAACTAAGTGCCCCTCCAAAAACCAACTCTTTGGAAAAAACCAGACACTGGATAAAATTTGACTTTCAAACGCCCGTCATCGTCCATTGGAAAAAAAATTGATGGTCGTCGAGGCTGTCACCTGAAAATTTTTCCAGTCACCGAAAATTGCAAAAACTATTGGGAAAAAACTTTTCCAGCCGGTGATGTCAGTAATGACATCACCTGGCAGCTGGCAGAGAATCCAGTGGCGGGCTGGCGGCAAACGCCAGTGGCGGTGGCTGGAGGGCTACTCTCGGGTGGTTCTTGGGCGGCAACGCTGTTGCAGGGGGTGCCACCGGTGGTGGTGTCTGCACCGCCGATGTACAGGGTGGCGCCAGGGTGGCACGCTCCGGTGGCCGCTTCAGCAGCCCTAAAAACGTATTAAAAATTGTTTTTTTTCTAAGTGTGTGCCGTACGGCCTGGGAGGCCAAATTTTTTTTCCAGAGGTCACTGTGACCAAATATGTCAAACTTTATATGTATTTCGACTCTCCCAGGCCTTTTGAGTGTGATGGTGGAGTCTGTTTTGGCTCAAATGGATCCAAAAAAATAGCACCTCCTTCAAAGTGACAGAAGAACCCCAGACAAGCTGTGGCTATTGTCTTTGAATCACGGCTTCAAAAAACCTTCAAACCAAGCAGCGACAGGGTGGCTCTGATACCATGTAGAAGTTGAGAAATCTAACTTCACAGCTCACTAAGAACACCTGCATACAAATACCTAATGCTGAATGGAAGCCATAGAGACAGAAGCCTTGGAAAATCTCAGCGGAGTGAGAGCAAAATTATATTTCCCAAAAAGTGAAGTACAATAATTACAAAAGTGACATATAAGGTAAGAAACCCTAAAGCCGAAAAAAGCTAGGTTTGTGCATTAATAATTAATAAACATATTAATTATTATGCACCTACAAATGACAAGCTTAAGTGAATAGAATAATAGTGAGCTTTAATAATTAAACCGAAGTGATTTAATTATAAAGACAAATGTACTATTACTCTAACAATATTCACTATGTTCTTTCACCATCGTATAAGCAACATATATAATAATACTAGAAATATAATTCTCTATATTGGAGTGATATACCTTATAGCCAAGCACCATAGAAGCGAACTTCACATCACGCTGAAGCATGTTATTCACTGTCATTGCCCTCTTGTCCCACTGATATCTAGTAATTTTTGTCACTACGTCCTTCAGGGTTTATTTCAACACAGGGATCTCTCCTTGGTCATAAAATACTATAACTTCCCTTATAATCTCCTTCGTGATCTTGCATGGTTTATCCATCCACATGAACAGAACATGTACTCTTCTCAACACGTATCAGACCCAATCAGGTTCGAAGAAATGTGGAAACTCCATTATTTACACAAAATTCTTATCCTTCAAAGCCATGTACTCATCTTTTAGTGTCAAATCTTTAGAAACTACTTTAAAATATTCTGTAATTTCCCTGTTTCCCAATATTTCTAGGTTGCAATGAATATACACCCTAACATATTCAATAAGAATAACTTTGTAAGGAATGGAAAAAATGCATCCTCAGGGTTGTACTAAGTGGATTTACAAGGATGTTTGTTGAATTCAAGTCTAGGATGTTCTGTAATGACTACAACTCTGGGAGTATCCATTGTCTAGCCTTCGAAAATGAAATAATGCAACAAAAAATACATTTTTGATGATCCTTAGGGTTTAACTTGAAATCATTGAGAAATCACCTTACTTTACTTCAAAATCACCTTAGACTGGTCTGTAAACTCTTATCCAACTAGACAGTTGAGGAATAAAGTCATAGAATACCTGTTTGTTACTTCGCATCACCAAAAGTGAAAAGCAATTAATGCACAATACCCTAGATCCAAATGTCTCAGAATAGAGGATAGAAAATTCATCATCTATCCCTCCAAACATCAAAAAAATTCTTGCGAACATAAGATCATGCTAAAAATTTAGTACTGCATCTGTATATGTCGATCACAGTCACTACTCTATCAATTTCAGGGTCAAGTAAGATTTTCATGAAAAGTACCCCATTAGGTCAATGACCTAATCAATTCTATGTAGAGATTATCACACCAGATGCTGGTGTAATTTGTCCAAAAGCATATATATGTTCCTTTTTAACCCATTTCTTTCTTATTTCTTTCATAACTTCATCAACATTGATAACTTTCTTTCCTTTATCATCTTGTACACTCCTATTTCCTACCGATCCTCTTACATTGTTGTATATGAAATTCCTAGCAATATGATCAAATTTTTGCAATTGAAACATATCACATTTGCATACCTTTCATTCTCCTGATTTTTCCTTAATCTACATTGCTTCACAATATGTCCAAAGTTGTTGCATTTGTAACAGGTTATATCCCTCTAGTTTTTAGAATTATCCACTTTTGTTTTACATTCACTAGATTTCTGTCCATAGTTGTTGCAAGTGTAACAATAGCTAGAAAATGTAACATTATTAGGTCCGCTTCTACATTTCTTCACTCTATGTCTAATCTTATTACATGAAAAGCACCGGCCATCAAAATTAGATTGAATCATAGGTTCATTTTTCTTCTCTGATGAATTAATTTTGTCTCCCGATCTAGGACTTTCACCTTTATCAAATCCAATATCTTGTGTCTCTCCTTTATGTCTTTGAGTTTGAAGTTGTGCATCAAGATTGGATGAACTAGATTTGAAGTTTCTTTGAATTCATTTTCACTAAAGAACTTCATTAACCCTTTCAAGTTCCTGCTCATTGTGTCTAGAATCTTCAAGGTAGATATATAATTTACTAACTTCACCATTCAATCTGTAACATTCTTTAGTCTTCTCCTTCAAGTTTTGCTCAAGATTTTTCTCTTCTTCAATCTCTTTAGTCGACTTCATTACCTCAAATTCCAATTCATCTTTCAGATTATCTCTTTCTTTTGTGATCTATTCACATTCATCAGATTTTTATTTTAGGGGTTGTAAATCATTTGAAATTCCTTTTTGATGCAATTGTTCAACAAGATCTTTCCTCTTATTTCTGGATTTTTTCAATTGATCCTTCAAGTTCTCAATGAAACTTTTAGTATCCTTAAGCCTTTTTTGTAACTCTGAATTATGATTTTTTTCTTTGTCAAGATCATCAAGCACAACAAAGAGCTACTTATGAGAAATGCTAGAAACTATCAAATCTGCCATTTGGATCTCCCTTAAGTGGTTAGTATTCTTCCAAGGACTAAAGCTCTAATACCAATTGTTAGGATTGAAGAACACTGAGTTGGGGGGGGGGGGGAATCAATTTTCTAGCAGATTTAACCTTTTTAACTTGATTGCATAACCATGAAATTAAAGAAAATAAAAGTAAATAACCGAAGCATAGATAAAACATCCACAATATTATAACACCGTGATTTTTATTGTGGAACCCCGATTAAGGGAAAACCACGGCGGGGATGGAACCCGCAAATATTATTGCAACAATATGAATAGTATACCCTATTAGGGGTTTAGTAAATAAGGGGAATGCACGTGCATTCAGCCTTACATCACATTTCTCAAATAAAAAAATAGGTTTACAACCTTCACGATCTCACTGCCATATAAATGATTTACTCACAAAAGGGTGAACTAAGAGTAGCATCAACAATGCTAGTGTAGTTCCAATAATGTACAATATATCTCTTCTTCAAGTAATAGCCAAATCTCTACTAATAATCACATACAATATGTTACATTCATATCCAATCATTGCATGTACATATCTCTATTCTATCTCAAAAACTCGATCTAATATATGCGTTACTTTCAAATACTGTCAACCGTAGGAACAAAACGTGTAATGTGTGAAGTGTTGGCCAAATCCTTTAACAAAACATGTTCCTAACCTTTAAAACAAGCATATATCTCCTCAATAATTTCATCTATACCTTTATCTACTATCAAATCAATCAGATCACCGAGCTTTAAGGACCACTGATCGATCTGTTGATCAAGTGTCACTGTCTCCCACTGAACTCTGTCAACCCAATATACAAAAAGTTATAACTCAATCAAATGAAAGTATTAATTTCTATGATCATAGACATAAGTATATAATACCTTTGTGAATCACCTCCTAGGATCAAACCTCAAAACTTGAACATATGTACCCGTAATGACCCATATACAAAGACCTACAAACTGTGACCACTAACTCATACTTAGCCAAATCTACTAGCCTTCCTCTGGTAAAACCATATCAAGATTAGTCATTGCTGGAATAGTGTATGATTGCCATCAATGACAATAGATAACTCCTCATATAATCAATTTCATGCCTACATGGATCAATTGGAAAATGTACTCACAAGTGGATGATAAAATGAGTATGTTATCTTGTTCAATTTTATTATGCAATGTGTGTGTATATGCTTTTAATTATGGACCATTCCTAGGCCAGTATAATGTTTAGACGCTTTTAAAATTCTTTCTCATAATCTTAAATTTTACATGTAATCCTACATATGCTTTAGATGTTTCCAATCTCAACTAATTTAGTGTCAATTAAATAATCCATGTGAAACAAATGTGTGTGTGTATATGTGTGTGTGTGTGTGTGTGTGTGTGTGTGTGTGTGTGTGGGTACATGTGTCTATATGCATGTGTGTGTATAGGTCCTCCTAAACCAATATAGGTCCTTCTAAAGTAATATCTAGGTCCTCCTAGAAACTACTGTGTCATGTAGCATTCATGTCTCCAAAACAATTATAACATGTTGATCAACAATTTTTAGGGTTAACATCAATGAAACCACAACATGCTTAGAAGTTAACAATATTAACATCCATGGTTAGGTTATAAAATATGTGATTTACAAATACATGTATGTATATCTACATGTGTTCATGTGTAGATATGCATGTATGTATGTGTCTAAGCATGTGTGTATGTGTCCATGCATGTGTGTATGTGTCTATGAATGGTCCTCCTAAACTAGCTCACAAACTAAACATTGAAACTTGACAAGCCTTTATTGTTTAGTGCAGCTAGATGGATCAATTGGAAAATGTATTTACGAGTGGATGATAAAATGAATATGAACAAATTATCTTAAATTTTTGTTATGCAATGTGTGTGTGTATAGATATTCTTTTAAATACATCATCCTATTTTAAAGTAGATCATGTTTAAATTCTTTAAAAATTCTTTATCATAATCTTAAATTTGTTATGTATGTGGATAATATGTTTTAGATGTTTAAATAATGCTAGATGTTTCAGATGTTTCCTTGATGCTATGTATATATAGTTACCTAGGTCTAAATTTATGAAGTTGTTTGTAAATTTTATAATGTATGCACATGCAGATACATATAATTTCATATATATGATCATGACATCTCATAGTGGTTCTCAACATCATGATGGTTCATAACATCATGATTTAGAGAAGAGTGTGCACCCTGGGAGCGAGCATACCTCACATTGGTCTTCTCAAACTCCCCAAGATAAGAAGAGGATTCATAATGAGACTATTGAGAGATTGTGACGTGTTGTAGATGAGTTAGAGCATACGTTGCGAAATATCATTTCCATTCCTAATAGGAAAAGGGTAACAATCATCATAGATGAGCTACTGCATATGATTGAGATTTCTCAATTATATAATCCTTACAATTATCCAAACATTGATGCCTTATATTCCTCTCTTTCCCATAGTGTCATTGGCACAACAAACTGGAAAATAACTGATAATGATGTTTCTACAACAAATGTGAAGAGCATGTTCCCCTTCTACCATGATCAACAAAAAAATTAGAGGATATCGGGTAACCATGTGCATAGATGTAGTTGTGGAACCTTTCATATATCCTAGAAGGTTGGTGGCCTTTTAGTTATTCCAAAACGTTTGCAAATCTTGCAAATCTCTAGTGCAAGAGACAGTGCAGCTGATGAGATGTTGAGAGATATGTATTCCAATATTGCAACCATCGCGACTCAGCTTGACCAGATGTCATCAGATCATGTGGAGAGATATATGTTGTATTCTTGTAGTACCATTCCTCCTACTGATCCTATATCTACCCATTTTGCATATTCGTACATCTTATTTGAGATATCATTGTCTATTGAGCTTACACGATTACCCGAGGACCATTTGCGCAACATGAGCACATGTTTAGCGAGTGATCTCTTGGATGCCTATCAGTCTATAGAGAAACTACATAGGATCTGTCCCCTTGAGATGTTAGGATTTATTGGGTGAGTTCTTTGGAGACCCTCCACTCCTAGCAGCCATGTTGGAGTTTGAGATCCTGAGGGTACTTCGAGACAAGAGGATATTTTGATATGTCCTACAACTCCTTCACAATAGACATTAGTGGATCCTACAAATCAGACAATAGGAGTTTGACCCAGAGCTTATTCATCTCTACTTATGGATGAGGGTTTTTATCCAGACACAGTGTTGTTACACTCTTCTGGTTTGAGTTTGATCGGCAAGCATTAGGTGTTGCGAATACGGTAAGAAACCAAAACTTGATTTTGATTTAATTTCATAGATAACTTGCTATGATTTTCAAATTTTGATTGTTAAACATACATATACACATACATAAACACAAATATATATATATAAACTAAACATGTATGCACAGTTTTTGAATTATACATATATTACATGGTATTATGATGGGCATGAGCTATGGAGATTTGGAGGCACCTAATGATCCTATTCATCAGGATACACAGGTAAATTTATATATAAACATTTGTTTTAATTTTTTTCTTTTAAGTATTTAAATAATTGCATGTACGTGTAGATCCATATACAGGTTTTTAAACACAATTCGTGTACAATGTAGATCCCTCGAGTAGGTGTGGATCATGATTTGATTAGGGACCAGGTCAAGGCTCTCGATCTAGAGATATTTCTAGATGCTTGCTCGACATTTCAGATATACATGTTATGTAGACTTATTTTATATGCATACATGGATCTATATTTTCTAGACTTATTTTCAGCATTCTAGACATTTCATGTGTTACACATGTATACATTCTAGACATTTCATGTATTACATGTTTATTTTAGACATTTCATGTGTTACATATATTTTAGATATTTCACATGTTTGTTTGTGTGTGTTTAACGATAGATTTCAACTACATTATTTATGATTGCATTTTATGCTTGTGTTTGTGTGTGTTACAAGTTAGGGTTGTTTTAAATTCAAGTATTTTAAATTGAATAAGTTTGTGTGTATGTACATGTTTTATAAATTATTTATGATTGAAATTTTCTATAAATAAACTGTATTTGCATATATTCACTTAATTCTAGCATATTTCACTTAGTAATATTAAAATAGTTGTAATGAACATGTGTACGAGGATTCCTGATGTGAAAGAATTTTAAAATGGGAAAAGAAAAATATTTGTGATGTAAATTGATGATTAAATTATAATACACACTTAGAATATTCTACATGAGTTTTAAGCATACTAACATTTTGTAACGATCTTGAGATAGATAAAAGATTAAGGCTTTATTTAATGAGGTCAACATACTCAATTTAATCCTTTGAATATAACAAAGAAAGCTAAAAAGAAGGCATTATAAATTACCTATATAGTCATAATTTATAACTAATATTGAAGTTGAAGCATTGAACGAGAAATATTAAATTAATATAATAGGATAAATCATAATGATTTAGAATTAATATTTTAATAAGTACATGATCAAAATAAAAATACAATTATTATATATAAGTTAATTTTATAATTTAAGAAATGTACAATGTACAATTTCTTAAATTGTAAACGATCTTCAACTTTAAGGAGTGTTATTCACGAAATGAACATGTATTTGTTCCAATAAAGTTTAATGGTTGTTTATTTGAAACTCATTGTTTTACCTCCATCCATTACCTCTTTAACCTCTTTGGAAATTGCAATAAGAGAAGATAATGCAATCATTCATTGATTATTGTATGGTTGATGTATAATGAGCTGATGTATATGAAACCAGAAAACTACATACATACATACATATCTTTCATGTAACCTCTTTCATAACCTATATTTAATATATAACCTATTTCACACATATATATGGCATATGTATACATACATGTACAAGTTAAAAACAATTTATCTAACTAATGCCATGCACATATACATACAAGTTAAAAGCAAAATTATCTAACTAACGCTATACATACATACATACAAGTTAAACACAATTTATCTAACTAATGTCATACATGTACATACATATGTAAGTCAAAAGAAATTTATCTTAACTATGCCATGTACATACATACAAACATCCATATAGAGAATGCATAATCAATTTAAGGTTCCAAAAATAACTATATATCAAAACCTTTAATAGTGAACTATCAAAATAAATAACTATCCAATATTCAAATAATCTCTAACTATAAATTCTTAAAACTTGAATATGGTCTTTTATATATATATATATATATATATATATATATATAGTCCTACAAAATATGAGTTCAAACTCTAGAAAATATGAAAGTACGAGCTACAGATATAAGTTTAACCTAAAGTTCATGGTACATATAGTTTGGATCCTCTCTATCTTTTATCATCTCCAAAAAAATTTCATGTTCCTCAATAAGAAACCTCCACTTTTAGTTACTACATCCTTTTTTTGGAAATGTCTCCAATTGCAATCTTGTCGCTATAACCAAGTGACTGTAATGTAGAACTTTTTGGCCAGACATGTAATGAATCAATTGAGCACCATTTTTGTCTATCTTCTTTTGCTGATAATAGGTGCCTTCAACAACGACTAAACTAGTTGAATATGTTTGTCCAGAACCATCTTCAGTTACTTCTGACAATTTCTATTTTGGTTTTGCGCATCTTAGTATATAATAATCTACACTTTCTACATTATCAGGATCCACAACCACAACAAAAATATCACCTATGTAGGCCCCACAAATATAAAGCAAAAGTAAGATAAAATATGAGCAACTTGATAAATTAAAATTAAATATTAAAAATTTATACATTAAATCAAAAGAACACGCGTGCACAGAAACACCTGTAACAACTAAATCAAAACCACATTCATAATCAACTGAATATATAGGATCATGAATGTTTGTCACTATCACTGTATTCATAAGGAGACATCATGATTAACCAATTCATTTCCCTTTTTGAAACATATCCATCTATAATATTATGACATTTACTATTTGAGTTGTTCTCAATGCAGTCAGCACAAAAGCATGAATTTTCTTTTACTTGAATCACAAGAGGCTTGTTGTGTCCCTTAGTCATCACTTGATGTAAACTTCTAATACCAATAATTGTTTGACAATTATAAGGTTTAGATCGATCACTATCTGTTACAAATATGAAATGAAATGCACATTTTTAGATCAAGAGTTATAATAAAAGTCAAATGCACTAGATGGAATTTTTTAAGAATCCGAACACAATATTTTACTTTTCACTTCCCAAAAATAAAATTTGTTCTATGTTGTGTCACGACTAGAATAAATGACTTTGGCACCATTCAACACTTTTCTTTGAATTCTCTATGTTGTTACCTACAAATAACTCTTAATTTAGCAAATGGAGAAGTCATAAATATAAGATATGTACATGTACTTCTTTTTAAATTAAATTGAGAATTAGATATAGATAGCTCAACATTTGTACTTGCAATTTTATGTTGGTGAAGTGCATGCTTCACATATGCTCTTGCTCGATTGTGCTCTCATTTTCCATGTCCACTTTCAAATAAGTTTTATAGAAACTTTATGTTGCATCTAGCATGTTGCATGGATAGCCAATTAAAATATTGTATAGACTTAAATTGTCTTGAGATAAATTTGTATCATCAAAATAAAAAATAAAGTTAATATCAAATATAAAAATATATATTAAATTTAGATATACCAATTCAGTTGCAAAGAATAATTTAAATGAGAATGAAAATCAATTGAAGTATGTACTTACCATCACATATATCAGACCAAATCCAATGTTGTGAAGCATGTATCCATTATTGCCTAATATCTTAAAAATATTGCAAAATAATGGGCTACATAGCTCCTATCATGAACTTTATCATCATTGATATAGAAATGAACCTCTTTAATGATAACATATTCATTTGAACTAGTACTTTCTACACCATCCACATTGAACTATACATGTTTATAGCTCACTTGTACAAATATTGCAATTTGATCAAAATAATAATTTTGAACTTGAATCTACGATTAAGGGACAAATGTATATTTCTCAAAGAAATCTACAATTGAAAGAATACAACCTGGTGGAAAATAATTTTTTGAATCATGAAACAGTTTAGCTTTCCATCGTGCACCATGACAATATTGGATATGTGGATAAATGATACTAGGAAATCTAGTCATAAAATTTGTACCGTCTTGAATTGTAAGCAATTGTGTTCTAGGTCTGTGCAAGATCATGGTATGCCAAAAACTGGCGATGTGAAAAAAATCAGTTTTTCACTCGTCCAAAAGTGCACCCAAAATTTTGTTGACTTTTGAGTAGGCTTGGGTGTCAGTACACCTGGCCAAGCCAAAAGCCAAAGCTAAAGCTTGATCGGATATCCGATATCTCCCGCCCAAATTTGGATTCAAGCTTTTCATTTTCATCCTATTTTGAATGTTTATTTTACTTTGTGTTACTATTTTATTTAAACAATATTAATATTAATATTTATATTATATTAATATTAATATTTATATTATATTAATATTAATATTATAGTAATATTATTATTATATTAATATTAATATTATATATTTATCTCTCTCTCTCTATGTAGGAACTCTAGAGAGAGAGAGAGAGATCTCTCTCTAGAGTTCCTACATAAAGAGAGAGGAGTAGGAGAGAAAGAGAGAGACCCCTTAGGACACACTTGAGCATTCAAATGGGTTAAAAGGGGTCATGGGGTCTTCCAAGGGGTCCTAGT
>MU227781.1:1643855-1680967 GCA_018584345.1 Thuja plicata | reverse complement strand
CAACTTTTTCACATAAGGTTGATAAGATGTCCAACTTTTTACGTCAAGTTGACTAACCCTGATTTTCTGATTTTTCATTGCCACTTAAGGCCATAGCTTGGTATACCATGATCCTGCACATACCCTTCTCTATAATTTACTTATTGTTTAGCACCCACCTTAGTGTGTTTACATTATAGGACTCTCTAATTACACTTAATGCATACTTAATTCAAATTTGAGTCATCTTCTCTTTCTAAATTGTACAAAATTAATGAAGGATCTAATTTCTATGCATCCTCCTCTATTTTCCTCCAACAACAAATTCATTTCATCTCTTAGGTCCTATTTTACCTAAATTTAGCCTCATGATTCAACCCCGTTGTCATAATTAACCACAATTTTTTAATCTCTAATTGTCGGATCAACCATGACCAGGTCCTTGGGATTAACCAAAGTCCTCGGGGACAAGGAAAACTTAGGCCGACCTTGTTGTGGACTAGGCCAACCTAACTCGGCCTTTTCCTAGGGGTCTGAGCCCAGATTTAGGGCCCATGTCTATCCCGATGGGTTTGAAGGGTTTCCAGATATGTGGTCGGCTATGCAATTTTGACCTTTGAAATCACTATAAAAGCAACCTACTTGCTTCATTTTGGCATAATGAAATCAAGTGCAAGGTGAAGCCCCCAATTTGATCACAACAAGAAATTGCAAGGTGGAAGCCCAAGGTTGATGACATCCATTGAAGAAAAGGTTGGTCATTGAATAATTCTTCCAAGCATTCAAATCTAGCATCTACAACTTCAAATAAAGCCTTTAAGGCATCATTGACTTTCAAATGGATTGTGAGGATGACTAGGAGCACTTTTTCCCTTGGGGCTTGGTATTATTTCCTTTTTATTTTCAGATCTATGCATTGATGTTTCATATTTACATGCTTTAAATTCACACATTATTTATTAGGGTTTCAATCTATCACACATAGGGTTAGATCTATGCATTTACTTCGACATTCTTGTTTACTTGCATTCTAGACATACTCTAGATTCACAAGCACAACACGTTTTATCCATTTTATAACAACTATCTGTGGAGGCGGGAATTATCCAAATAAGGGGTTGACTAAGGAAAACCCCTATATAGCCACCCACATGCACATTTTCCAGATTTGTAGGTTCAGAAAGTGTAGGTACAAGTTCAGATCTGGAAACCTCTCAGTCTGATTATTCCAGATCTATGTTGTTTCTCTGTCCAAAAATTATTTGGACAAGGATACGTTAGGTTGATCTTGTCCAAGACTAGGTCGACTTGGGTTGACCTTGTCCTCACCAGAATCAGAGTCTTCAGTCCCGACAGTTGCAGGTTCTAGACTTGCCAGATTTGAAAAATTCTAGAATATGGAATTCCAACAGTCAAAAAAATTAGGTTCAAAGTGCAATTACCCTCTTCAATTTTCAGGTGCACACATTTCTATCCCCATTTGTTTGCATTTACTTTCATAATCAACTTTATCATTTCAAATTTACATATCATTTGCATAGACTTTATTTCTAACCCTATAAGGCATAGATCCCGAGTTAGCACCCTTACTCACTTGGTTGTGCTTACTAGATCTATCTTGTAGGCTAGGGTTTGTGATTCCAATGTATAATAGACCCCATTAGATTTTGTGAGTGATCTACATCCTAGCATTCCTCACCATTTCCTATTATACATTTTGGTGAACCCGAACCTTTCATGCCTTGTACCTTTTGTGTTGGTTAGTTAGATCTTGCATGCATTTTAATAATATCAAAAATAACAAAATATTGTCATTTAGTGATTAGATTTACTTTTCACGCATTGTGTTAGCTTAGATTCATCTTTTATGCTCTCATTAGTTTGTTTATTAGTTATTATTTTTTGCATCATAAAAAGGCAAAAGGAACAAAAACAATGTTATCTTGCATTTCCTTGCATTGCATATACATTGGAAAAATACAAAAACAATTGCATTTCATTTGTCTTTAGCTTGCTTCAAACACGTATGATTTCTTTACTAGTGAGTATTTTGATAATTTCTTTACTAGTCATGATGTTAGGAACCCTCATGAGATGTCTAGTAGTGAATATTTTGTCATGATAGGTGAAGTCTCTACTGAATCCATCTTTACTAAGTCTTCCTCTACATCTCTTCAACCAACCTTTTACCAAAAATTGCTTAAATTGATTCCTTTGAGTATTTATGTTTTCAACATTGAAATACCTAAAGTAGTTGTCCATGCCCAACCTATGATAACCAATAAGCCTTTGATAATTGTCAAAGGATGCACTCAATCAAAACCTCTTAAAACATTCACTACACCTGTGATTACAGTCAAAGGATATAATCAACAAGATTCTTTCCAAACTCCAAACAAGCCTATTGTAACTGTGAAAGGAAAATCTAGAAGTCCTCTGGAGTTTATTAAGGAATATCATGTCATGGATCACACCTACCGTACAATAAATAATCCTCAACCTACTAAACTTGTTGTTACTAATTCTTTACCACCTTTTCAACATGTGCTTCTTCCAACACCACACCTACTTCCCAATCTTGGAAAGGAGTATGATTTGGTAGAAGAATTGCATGCCACTCCTGCTAAGATTTATCTTTGGGAAACCTTTCAAACTTCTCCTAATATTATGAAGCCTTGCAAAAATCTTTAACTACTCTTCCAACTCCTCCACCTAGTCAAGATAACATCAATTCCTTTTTGGAATGTATGCATACTATGCATGTTCCATCTCAAATTGTCTTCACTCAAGATGATTTAACCTCAAAGGAAGTTTAAGATCAACATGATGTCGTAATTGTAGTTGTCCTTATCAATGGTAACCTCATTCGTAGAACCTTAATTGATAATGGATTTGGATTAAATGTTTGTAGTATGCACATGTTGAAACAAAATCAAAGCTGATATTTCAACTATTAAACCTGATTTTATTCCTATTCATGGCTTTGAAAATGTTGCTAAGAAAACATTGGGTATCATCAACTTTCCTATTAAGGTAGGACCTATTATCTTAGACACTCCCATTCATGTCATGCCTGGACCTCTCAATTACAATCTTCTTTTGGGTAGACCTTGGTTACATGCTATGCATGATGTTCCTTCTACTCTTCATCAAAAATTCAATTTTATCGACAACAATTTGATGTACACTCTCATGGAAACTGATAGATCGAATAGTACATTATAATTTTGAATAAAGCACTAAACACGTGCTTTTTGAAGAAACACAAGATCAAGAACCTAAGGATGATCCTTCTCCTACAAGTTTCCTTTCGAAAGATGATTAGGGAACCTTAGATTTTACACCAACTTATATTGGAGAATATAAAGTTCCGAAGCTTGAACATCAACAACCTAACTCGACAAAGAACCTATAACATCAACACCTCTTTTTGATGAGCTTCGTAACAACTTTGTTGCTGCTTGTACAAGTGAATCTTTAGAAACTATCAAACCTAATTTTTATGACATAGTGACTCATGATGCACCGTTAACTCTTTCAGATATGGCTTCTCGATATGGTCCTAGTTATCATTTATTAGCAAAAAATGGATTCAATAGAAATGTATGTGGAAAATATGAACATGAAATTTGAGTACCCTTAGACAATGATGGAAATGAACAATCTTATGGATTAGGTTTTAATCCTTATAAGCAACCACAACTCGTTACTCTCAATGTTAACAACATTTCTTTTGGATCTCTAAAGTTGTGAATCCTCATCTTGTTGATTTTGATCAACAATCTTCTTTAGATGCCTTTAGTACTGATGATGCTTTAGCTAAATTCTTTGGGGCATATGATAATCTTCCTTCTTTTCACCACAATAGGAGATTGCCTTATTGCTTGAACGTTGAAGCATACTTTAGGAAAGAGATCACTTCTGAACATCAACGTGATCTCCCTTTTCCTATGGACGTTTCTCAAAAAATGTATCTTTTGATTACTGACACCATTGATGTGCAAATGGATCCTTATAACAGTGAAAAATTCATTAAATTTTGAAAATGTCTAGATGAGGATGAACGAGACAAGCTTACTTCACTTCTTTTTGATTTCTCTGATGTCTTTACTTGGACTTATTCTTATATGTCCGGTATTGATCCTAAAAATATCACACATAACACAGTCCTTTTAAACGCAAAATGGGTAAAACAGAAGATGCGCAAGATGAATCCCTCTATTTCTCTTCTTGTGAAAGATGAAATTGAAAAGCTTCTTGATGCTGGTTTCATTCATCCTATTGACTACTCTCCTTGGATCTCAAACATTGCAGTTGTATCTAAGGGTGACAATAAAATCTGAATTTGTACTGATTTTCATGACTTAAACAAAACTTCCTTGAAAGATGATTTGTCACTCCAAAACATTGATATGATTGGGGATTCGACTATGAGACATGCTTTATTATCTTTCATGGATGGTTTTTTGGCTATAATCAAATCTTCAATCCTACTCATGATCAATACAAAATTGCTTTCATTACTCCTTGGGGAACCTTTTGTTGGGTTGTCATGCCCTTTGGGTTAAAAAATGTCGGTGCTACATATCAACATGCTATGACCCTTATCTTCCACGATTACATCCATAAGATTCTAGAAGATTATGTTGATGACATTCTTGCTAAGTCTATTGCTTATAAAGATCATGTGCCTATTCTTAGACAAATATTTGAACCCATGCATAAATATAACATGTGCTTGAATCCTAAAAAATACGCTTTTGGTGTAGATAGTGGAAAACATCTTGGATTTACAATATTTCAAACAGGGGTATTGAAGTGGATACTGAAAAGATTGACGCCATTATTAATATGCCACCTTTCCAAAACATTTTACAACTTTGTAGTTTACAAGGAAAAATACAATTTATTCGACATTGTGTATCACACTTAGCGGATTGTACGATTCCTTTTACTTGTTAAAGAAAGACTCTTCTTTCTCTTGAATAATGAGTGTAAACAAACATTTGAACAATTCAAACAATATCCTTCTAATCCTCCTATCTTGCAATCTGCTCAACCTAGTCAACTATTCTTTCTATACACTTCCACTTCGCCTAATGCTTTAGCTGTTGTCTTAGCCTAACATGGTAAGAATGGAAACTAGCAACCAATTTATTATATTAGTTGTACTTTGGTGGATTATGAAACCCTGTACACTAAAATAGAAAAAATGTCTAGTCTTAGTTTTTGCTTGTCAAAAACTTCGACATTACCTTCTTAATGCGGAAATTAATGTCGTTATAAAATTTGATCCTTTGAAACATCTTTCCTCAAAAATTGATTAATTAGGACACTTAGCTAAATGAGTTATGATGCTAAGTGAATTTGATTTAAGTTTGTTTCTCAAAAAAAAATTAAAAGACAAGCTTTGATCAATCATCTCATTGAAGCTCCTTCACCTACTTCAAGTTCTACTGATATCACTTTTCCTAACAAATTTTTCTTACCTATCGACACTGGTGACACATGGGAATTATACTTCGATGGATCTCGATGCAGAACTGGCTTCAGTATTGATGTTATTCTTGTATCTCCTTCAAAGAAACCTATAGCTTTGTCATATCATCTTAATTTCTCCCATACTAACATCACATATTATGAAGCCCTTATCGCTGGACTAAAAGCGACTTTATCCCTTAAAGTGCAACATATTAAAATATTTGGAGATTCACAATTGATTGTGCGATAAATTAATGGAGCATATCAAGCTAAACATACTAAGTTGACTCAATACCGCGATCTAGCTTTAGGTTTTCTTGCTAAATTATCCTCTCTTTCTATTTAAAACCTAAATCATAAATTTAATAGACATGTAGACGCCATGGAATGTGCAACTTCTCTTTTCTCCTTAGAAAACAATCTTGAAAGCTATCATTTCACTATACATAATTTTGTGGAGGTCTTGATGATGTGTCATTGTGGATTGACTCTGAGATTATACCATTCTCTGTGGAATGGATATTCACCATCTTCAGTACTTGGAATTAGTAGCTACAAGTTGGTGGGGAACTACTTGTAGAGTCAACACATCCATGATATTTTAGCAGAGGATAGAGATAGTGGTTTTGATACAGACACCTTCGGGAGCTCTTATCTCCATAGTACGGTTGGATCTCACATCCATGGAAGATTGACAAAGTGTAGAGTGAGATTTGGTGTAGTAGATGCTTCCAGATATTCTTCTCTTCTTATGATGGATGGATGCGAGTTTCGTTTATTTGGGGATCCAGGTGGTGACAAGGTTAGCACTACAAGCTGGATGGGACCCATTGGATTACTTCACCGTTTCCAGCGTGGTGACATTGTGACTAGATTAGCACATCAACTATTTGAGAGTGGATTTCATGACAAACTTCCACTCTAGATTTGAGATCTAGGTATATTTTATTGGACACTTTTTTGTGTGTTGTGGGATCTTTCATGTGCATCAGGGTTCACTAGGGAGTATTGTAGTGTGTACATGGTGTGGATTATTTGCAGTTTCACTTTCGATCCTCATGTACATGATTTGTTTTAGATGTATAATTTTAGTGTGCATCGATTAAATAGTTGAGTTGTTCATTTCTATGCAGTTACGGTTATGTTGGTGTTGTAGCAGTTGTTTTTCAGTGTGGGACATTTCCCAGTCTTCCTTTAGACTTCCAGTGTAGTGAAGTTTCTCTGCATTTGTGATTGCTTGAGGACAAGCAATCTCAAGGAGGGCGGATTGTAATGCCCCCATTTTTTAAGCATCATTTTCTGTGGTTAGCCTATCACTAGGTCCTCGTAGGCTAATAATGATGTTTAGAGGGACCTATTTTAGAGATATCTAGTATCTCAATTGGCACTTGGCAATGTTTTTCATCTCGAGATCCTTGGCGTATTTTGAGGCAATATTATTTAGGGTGTTTTGACTCTATTTTAATATACTTACTATTTATAGTAAGTCAGTGTGTTGATAGAAGCCAACCATACTATTTATAGTAAGGCACCCTGGTTAGCAGTGAATGAAGTGGGCTTCCTCCTAGTGAAGTCATAATTGATTTACGATGATTAATGACAGAGTTATAATATTATAATTATTATTAAAGTTATACTTTAATATTAATTAATTAATTATTAAGTGCATATCATTAATGAATTAAGTGGACTTTATTTAAAAGAGGGGATTTAAATGCTTTTAGAAGTATACTTTGTAATAAATGTTCAAGTGTTATTTTAAACGGGAGATATAAGTGAATAATAAAGTACACTTTACTTTATAAAGTATTCATTAAAAACCCAAAGTGGATCTCAAAAGTTATTAAATGTTCCCTATGAGGTTGACCTACTTGGAGAAGTTATAAAAATGTCACAAAAAGCAAATAGACTCATTATTGAATGATCATTTGACCTTGTTTTTGGTGTTCTTGGGAATTGTGCATTGAGACCAAGGGTTTCAGTCCATTTGTGCATGGAAGATGAAAACTCTCTGTTGCCTTTGCAATTTTGAAGCTATGGAAGATGAGTTGAACTATTGCATGAGCTTGGGCTTCGTACAAAAGTACAATTAGAGCATAAAGAGCATATTTGTGCAAGGGTTTGAAGAATATTTAAAGTCTCAACTATTGCAGATATGTAGGATCATTATTGACAACCATTAAAGAGCATATTTGTGCAAGGGTTTGAAGAATATTTGAAGTCTCAACTATTGCAGATATGTAGGATCATTATTGACAACCATTAAAAAGCAAATTGCAAGCTTTTATATTGTAGCTATAGTACCCCCACTATAGTAACCTGTGAACAATATATGCTACAACATTTTTGCATTTCAATAGAAAGATACAAGGGTCTTAAGTGCATATTTTTATAGAGTATTTTTAGAGTTTATTATGGCAGCCATTGCAATTATTACCAACATTAAATATCCATTACCAACTGTTATCTACATACATTGTTGCCATACATTTCCAGATTTTATAATCAAAGCTTGCGGACCTCCGGATATGAATGATTAATGAAAAGCATTGTGTGTGTGTGTGTGTGTGTGTCTATATATATATATAGGAATCATTGCAACTCTTTTTCAATTCTAGAATATTTTTATATTTGCAATGTTATTATTTCTTGCTTGGCAATCTATTTGAAAAATTCAAGAATTCATATAACTATTAAATTTCAAGACAAACATATCATTTGCATAGCAAATCAATAGGTTGGTGAAGTTAGAACTTGTTAGGGTTCTTACAATAATGGAGCAAAAACAAAATTTACATGTACATGTACATACATACACATATGACATGTCTTTTGGTCAAGAATTCATCTTTGTTTAAATGTCCCAAACATATATCTAGGATATACATTGACCCAAAATGACAACATAAAATTTCTTTGTAAGCTCTACTTTATTTGGCTTGCCCTTTTTCTCACTTCTACAAAAGATGCCCTCTATCACTTTTGCGTTTTACCCACAAACATTATTCTTTTCTATTACCTTAGAAACCTCTAAGATCAATTATGTTTGTACATAGGCTCTCACGTTGGCTCTTCGAAGAATTTTTTTAACTAGAAAATGTTTGATTTGAACTTAAGCGGGATATTTAGAGGCCTTTTTACGTCATTTACTTTATTATTCATATAAAATTTACACCCTAATGTGATAACGTGTGAGTTAGATTCATTTTAAAATGTATATTATATGGCTTACAAGAGTCTAGAATGTTTCAAAGTGACCTAACGATAAGTGATGGTATTGGAAAAGGATTTCTTATTTGGATAGAAAAATCACATTCTTCCCTAGGTAAAGTATCTAGATAATTCATCCTTATTAAATAAGATTTATTTGAAGCTTTGGTTAGGGTTGGATCCTTAAGTCTCATTCTTTCTCCTTTAGTTTTAAAACAGTTTTAGATAGGAAAAGGATTAGAGAACTTAGATCTTCGATCAAATTTTTCTTTTATAATTTTTTTCTTCAATAAATTGATTTTCAATAAAAAAATATTCTTTATCGAGTGTGTGCTTTTATGTACATATTTCTTTGGTTCAGGCTTATTATATAGGCTATAGATCTTTCCACTTAATTATTGAGCTACTCATGTAATGGGTTTGAGAGAGGTGTGGACCTTCTTATAGATTCTTTTTGTATTATATTATATGATGTTATTTAAGAGGAGGATACTGTTAAAATAAAAGAGTAACTAAAAGGAATTCAAAGACAAAATTAGAGATTCAAAAACAACATAAAACACCAAGTTTATAGTGGTTCGTCAAAAAATGAGTACATTTACACTTCAAGTAGGTCAATATCTTTATTCACTTTTCAGATACAATACATCCAATTTCCACTCATATTTATACAATTGTTTAGCTCTTCAAATATGATGAGACAAAAAAGAAATGAGCATACAGAGGAATTGAATGGTCACATGGCCAATGGACTTCACATTCTCAACAATCTCCCGCTTGAAGTCAACACACATCACTACAAACAAAGATATCCCTTGCATTTTAATTTTTTATAATTACATTTTAATCAAACCTGGAGAAGCTCTGCAACTTAAGTATCTACAAATTCTGCTCAAGAACACTTCTAATAAGTCTTCTCCAAGCAAAGTCAAAACTAATAAAAACTAGCAACAGTGCAATATTCTCAATCATAACTATACCTACTCCAATGTCCAAGCACCTTTCTGCCATCTCAGTTAACATATTATATGCTCCAACATTAGGATTTCACCCTACATTTGACATCTCGTGAAAAAGCTTACTAGCTTCATCAAACCGCTTTAATTCACTACATAAGTTACTATACAATTTGTTATATATGACAACTACTAGTTTAAACCCAGTTTCTATCATTCTTCTCATAATTCTCAAGAACTTGACTAGCTTGCCCACTTTAACAAATCTGTCTATCAAAAGGGAAATGACTTTGGATGCAACAACTCTTCCTACTCAACCTGCTATTTTGAAATGCTCAAATCCTACAACGACATTTTTTGTGGAAACAAGTGGGGGCTTGATGGAGGATGGCTCTAGCTCATTGCTAGAGGATTTGGTGGTCTCCCAAGTCAACATGGTGTTGTCTTCTTCTATTGTTTCTAGTTTGAATGATCTCTCTACATCATTTTTTTGGATAGAGTGTGTCACTCGGTGGATTCCTCTGCTCCACCTCAGGTTGGGGTTGGTTGAGGGGGTTTCTCTAGTTTTGGTACATGTGGTGAGAGGGTTTTTGCTAAAACATTCCATACTAGGCATTCTTCTGAGAGACTTGTGTCTACTAAGATTGTGAATGAGGGGGATATTGACACACCCCAAAGCCACCTCCTGTTGCTGGTGGGTGGAGCTTTGTTCATGTTGCCAGATTTGTTGTTTCTCTTCCTCCAAAGGAAAAATATCAACCTCTTGCTTGTTCCAAGACCTCCCCAATTGTGGTTTGTTGCCTTGACGTGGTAGCTAATGTGGACTTCTACCAATGTTACAGGTAGGTTTGCAGATTTGTTAGTTTCTGGCCTTCTCTTTTAGATCTTCATTGTTGGGTGACAAAATCTTGGAGACTAAGGGTCTCTAGTAACATGAGATTTTCCCTTGTGTTGAGGGGTTTTTTGTTGTTACTTTTATTTATTTTAATGAATGAGATATGATCTTAAGCAAGTTGTGGGCTTGGGGAACTCACTCTCTTTCGACCAAAACCTGGACAGTCTCCTTCAACCCTCTTATTGAACTACTCAAAGTGCATTCGATACTGTTGATTCATCTTCTTAATCTTCCCCTTCATTTTTTGGAAGAATTCTTGTTTTGTGGCCATCGATAACTCTATTGGTTGTTTCTTAAAGGTGGATGATACCAAAGTCACCACGAGTCTCTTTACCTTTGCACACATTTTGGTTGACATTGACATCTCCACACCACTCCTTGGGGATGTGATTCTCATGGTTGGGGATAGACCATGGACTCAATCAGTGGGTTATGTGGACCTCTCCTTTCAATGTTGTCAATGCTTCTCAATTGGTCACCTAACAACAAATTATTTTCTCTTGCATCATAAAAGTATTGCCACTTGGTGAAAAAAAGGATGCTAATGATGATCATTTGACTATCCCGACTTCTGATTCTTCTTTTGATGACTCTTAAAAGGTTGGTGATGACTCCCCTCAAGTTGATGCTCTTGTTGCTGATTTGGCCTCTTCGGACTCGGTGGACCTTACTCCACCTTTTGTTGCTAGTGCGGCCCCATTTGGTTGTGTGGATCCTTAATTTGTTGCTCCTACTCTGCTCCAACCTTTCCCTAATGATGTCAAACACTTTCAACACTCTACCTCCTATGCTAACAATCTCTCAAAAAGGGTTCCTCTAATTGTTCCCCCTTGTGGTGGGGATTCCTAGTGATAGTATCGCCTAAACGGTTGTCTAACAACCTAGAATTTTTCTTTCTTCAATGTCTCATTCTCCTCCCCACACTATGGGTGAGCTATCTACCCACTGTTGAGGTGGGTTGCTAGCTTTTTTGCTAGTGTGTTATTTATAGTCTATTCTTGACTTTGATGTAAATAACCTTTGGGTTGTGGTTGTGTAAGGGACAACACCCTTAATGCCAAAACTAAATCCATCTATCAATGTATTGTGAGTTATTAAATCTAGCTCAATCCATTGATCTAACATCTTCTACTTCAAATGATCTATCTCCACATTCATTCCTTGCTTGAAATATGCACCCAAAAGAGTATTGTAGGCCACAACTATTGGAGCATATCCTTTCCTACCAATCAATAAAAAATGCAACTAGTAGGGCATCACATTTTAAGTCCTCCACAAGTGTATTGAAAAATTAAAGAGCATTGTCTATCCTCCCGACATTGCAATATCCTTCTATAACAACATTACTTAACATTGTGGTCTAATACTTTGAACCCTCTTCCTAAACCACTTAACATGCATTTGGTTTAGGTGCAACTTACTAGCATTCCCCTCCAAATATGGGAGAAGCCATTAAAAATTCTATTGGTCGATCCTTGAAGGTTGATGAGTCAACTTCTTCCATGGGTTATTCTACCTATGATTGCTTCTTCATGGAGATGTAGTTTTGATGGTTGGAGAGTACTCTCGGTCTTAACCATTGAACTATCTAGGCATCCCTTAATGCTATCACCATTGCTTTGCAACTAGTCATTTGACTTTGGCTTGCTCTCTAGGTCTTTAAAGCAACCTACTTTATGGTGGAAGAATGCTTCTAATAATCACTTAACGATTGAGGATCCCACCTCTACTACAGATATATCTTCCTAAGTAGTGCTTAATTTGGGTGACCTTGTCTCCTCTTGTTAGCAGATAGAGGAGAGATCCTAGTGCCTCTTCTCCCCCTCTTTAAACTATTATGAAAAAAGGAAGTTTTTCTTCTAGGGCTAGGGCTCTTGTTTCCCACCGATTCTTAGCTTTAATTAAAAATCCATATTTTCCGCCTTTTAGGTTGATATGTAAAAGGAATCAAGCCTTATCTTAATTCATTAGACCCTTCATGCAAAATCCCTACAATCATTGTGTGTAAGAATTGTTATTATGCCATGAAGCATAAACAAGCAAATACACACACCAAAGTATTTTTATGTAACCTTAATACAACACATTTACATATGAGACATTAAAAACTTCAAACAAAACATATACAACTCAATGCCATCTGCCATCACATTCATAATCACCGAATCATGAAAACAAAAGTAAATGACACTCAATACTTTATGGACACCATAGAAGTTTGATACTATCATTAAACAAAACTAATACAACCCAATGACACGTTTTTCATTTGGCCGTCCACAAAAAAAAAAAAAAATAATTGTGCATAATAGTGAATGTCACTAACCATAATGCATGAACAAACACTTGACACATCATAAGAGTTGTATATAACCTTCATATAACTCATTTACATAAGTGACACTAAAATCTTCAAACAAAGCCTATACAACTAAATGACATATGTCATTAGATTCATATATATGAAAGCCACACAGTCATCATGATAAAAAAAAAAATTAATATTACTGCATACACCTATAAACACTTGAAAATGGTCAATTGCTCTTGCACAATGACTTTACTAACATTCTTCTTAAAGTATTAAATAACCTTTATTATTTAATTAATTTGTCTTTCCACTATATCCTACGTTCAAATTCATCATTTCTCTTCAATTTTGTAATTAAGTGATTTTAATTAATTACTTAATTATTAAAAGTCTAAATCAACATTCATCAAATATTTTGCTATAAAGTAATTAAAATATTTAATTATTTCCTATGTCATTTAATTAATTAAATAAACACATTATTTAATTAATACTCCCCCTTTTGTTATTATTACATACATGTAATAATAACATTTAGTAAATCAAATCTCCACTCATGACTAAATAAATAATAATTATTTAATTAACTAGTTGTTCCTCTTATAAATAAATAAAGATTATTTATTTATTTATATTCCTCACATGTGCAAATAAATAAACTCTTTTATTTATTTAATCATAATTATCTTCTCAACTATGAGTTTCAATTAACTCCACCATTATCTCTCCTAACTGATCAATTAAACCAAATTATCTATTCTTCTACCCCACCTCGTCAATTAAAGCCCTCAATGCAATGAGTAAACTCTTTCATCTATTCCAACACATTCAATCAGTTGAGTTCAACTCCCACTCACTCCGAGTTTAACTTGTCAATCTATCCTCTTAAACAAATACATCTATTTTATAAACATGCAATCAATAGAGTTCAACTCTTCAATCACATCTAATCAACCCACCAATCATGAAATCTTGATTAGGAATCCTAAAAATCTATATAATGAGAGCGTGTTTCTCATATTTAAAAAAACTACAATTGCTTTGAATTCTCATGCCAACACATAGAGCACTCAATTTCTGATAGCCCACATTGCATAGAGAAGGACAACATCGAAGGTAGACTTTTGGTTTGCATTTTCATGTGTTTTAATTGATTTCATTATTATTTGATGATTTTGCATATTGTTATTCGCTTCCTCTTTTGATACTGGGAATACTAATTTGCTTAACAAATCTCTTTGTGGTTGAGATTTCTATGTTATTGTAGGCTTGTACGGGTATCTACATATCCCCGATTACAACACCATGCACACTAGAAGTTTGATGCAATCGCCAAATAAACCAATACAACCTAATACCATTTTGTCATTTGAACCTTCACACAAAATTATATAATAATAATGCATAATAGTGAATGTTACTAACCACAATGCATGAACAAGCACACTAGGCACAACATAAGAGCTTGATGCACATTACTTGAGATGCATGCTTCACTAAAAAGAAATTACACTAGTAAGATTCCATGTCATATATGTCATTCAACCTTGACTCACAACATATATGCTATATTCAATTGAACCATCACATAATGTCAATGTGGTGCAATCATAATGTATGCACAAACATACCAAGTATGCCATATAAGCTTGATAAAACCTCCAAACAAAACTCATACAACTCAATAGCATATGTCATTATTACTTGCAAACAAAACCCATCTTACAACTAAATATCAATGTTACAAAATCCTTTATGAAAAGGAAATGGAATCATATAAAAGCATCAATATCACTCAACAATGATACATCAACAATTATCTTTCAAACAAAACCCAAACAAAATAATTTGTAACACTCTATTGAAATCTATACAACTTAATGACATGTGTAATCGAAACCTTCACTTAAAATCTCAAATAGTCATCATGCAATAATAAGAACACTAGGAACAACATAGAGTTTGATAAACACTAGTCACAATGCAACTTTAACATAAAATTTAAAACCCACTTGTATTTTGACTACCTCTGTCGGTAGCTTGGTAAGCTCTGGTTTGGCTGATGAAACTATGTGGAGGCAAGAAGAGGCAGCTAGAGCAGAAGAGGGCTGGATAACTATTAAATAAAAAAAATTTAAGATGCCCTCCTCTTTTGATATGACTCTTCGTTCCCATCAGAAGGGTGCTAAAGATAAACACTAGTCTTGGTTTTGTCTTTAGAGTGGGTTTACATGAAGGTTGTTTCATGCTTTGTTCCATTTGGGTTGTGGGAGCCTGTTGTAAAACCCTCACTGTGATCTAGTTCCGTTTTGTTAAAGAGGGCTTTTTTTAATATCTTTTGAGAAAACTTTGTATAGGGTTTCGAGGTCTCTTCAAAACCTATATTTACCTTAATCAAAAACATAAAAGTTAAACAATTGTAAGATGTTGTGTCATATATAACACTCTCCCCTGATGCAAGTAATTTGCAATATTCTATTAGAATAATCAACTATAAGAGTTAATGGCACTCAATCATGAGGCACAAACAAACACATTAGGCATGACATAGTTGCTTGTTGTATAACATGAATTTAATCAAATTTTATTTAACCCTCATACATATGTACACTATAACATAATAAAACTCAATGATATACATGTCATTAGATCCTTGACAAAAAAATTATATAATCAATGAGACTTGGTTAACATCATCAATCTTAAACACTAGAACACCAAAAACTCAATAATGGTTGTGTAGATTACCTACATGAATTTCATACACAACCCATAAGACTCAAATCCTTTACATGTAAACATCATGCACAATAGTCAACCATGATTTATGTACAAGAACATTAGCATATGTTGGGAGTTTTCATGTTGCCTTTAACTAAAAACCATAAAACTTTAATTGCATACACACCATCATAAACTTCAAAGAAAATTCATAAAACTTAGTGACATATTATTATACCCTTTACACAAAAGGCATTTAGTTAGAATTCAGTCTTTTGATTTCTTACTGTTCTTGTGCATTGATTAGATATGGCCCATTATTGTAAATTACAAACAATTACATTAACCCTACTCGAAGTACATTAGGACACACCATAAGACTAAATGAGATACATGTCATTGTACCTTAACATAAAATCCTTATAATCAACTACCTATAGTTAATGCCATCAATCCTAAACAAGAACAATATGACACTAAACAATCATTAGATGCATATTGAACACAAAATTTACACAAATATCAAAGGATATTATATTTCCATTAGACCCTTCACGCAAACTCTAATAAATTATCTAATTATGTACAAGTCTTATCAATGTAATTCAACCCTTACAAACAAATCATAAATATATATAAAAAATAAATAAAAATTATAAATTCACAAATGCAAAAAAAATCATTGTAATTAAAAATGTTTCTATTTATACAATACCTTGCCAGTACATATGCACCAAACAATTCGATTACATTGTTATTGTGCATAGCCTTGCAATCCCAATATTTTTTTATACAAAAACTATTAAAAATAAATTCACTAAGTAAAACATATAAATACTTTTATTTGCATCCCTTTTAATGTATACATGCATATTGTTGAACAAACCACAAGACTGAGAGGGGGGAATTAGTCTTGAAAATATACTTTAACTTTTTCAATCACAAACATCAATTAACTTTAACCAACTTAACATCAAAGAAAGATAAAGCAATACCATCATACACAAACACCAAATTATTACATGGAAATCCCAATTAAGTGGGGAAAACCACGGCGAGATCCAACTCGCTATATGAATAACTAATACAATATTGTTTTAGGCTCAAGGATAAGGTAGATCACTGCTCCTAATTTGACTTGGAGGCTAACACAAGCCCTTAGGAGAAAATACAAAGGACTTGCAAGTTGAGAGACACAACCTTAGGGAAAGATACAAATGATTTGTTGGTTGAAGTTCATTGTTTCAAAGAAAGATACAAATTTGCACAAAGTTGTTGAGGGCACAATGTCTTCCAACAGGCACAAGAATGCTATGAATTGAAATGAACAAATATAAAAGCATGAGATTTTCCTTGAATGACTGTCTCAAGTGACCAACTTCATGAAAAACACCACATACATCCATTATATCAAACTCTCTTTTTCAATGATATGATCATGAAAGCTTGTCATAATACTGATCTTCGCACTTCACACCTTCACACTTGATGCATACTTCACACAAAATGAATCACACTAGTAGAATAAAATTCCATATCAACTTGAACTCACACAATCTATGACACATTCCATTTGAACCATCACACACAAAGCCAATGCCAAACAACCATTATGCACAAGCAAACATACCAAGAATGCCATATGAGTTTAACATAACCTCCAAACAAAAACCCTACAACCTAATGACATATGTCATTGCTACCTCCAAACTAAAACCCATCATGCAATTTTATGATATATGTCACTTGGTGCTTCATTCAAAATCCATATAATCATGTGGAAGATAAATATCACTCACCATGACATATAAACAAGTGCAACACACACATCATATAGAGTTTGATACAACTTTTAAATAAAACTCGTAAAACTCAACTGAATATGCCAATATTAGAAACAAAACCCATTATGCAACTAAATGGTGTCATATGTAGAAGATTTAACATCACTTAACCATAATTAGCTTCCAAAAAGAATCTATACAAAATCATTTTAATTTTCAATCAAAATCCATACAACTTATGTGTCATTAGAACCTTCACTCAAAAAGTCACATAACCATTATACACAAATCAACACACTATGCATGTACCATTGAGTTTGATGAACATTGATCACAATGGAGGTTTAACATAATAGCTAAAACAATTGTAGAATGTTAATTCATATATTTTATTCTACCATGATGCATACGAATCATAAACATAAGAGTCTGCCACTCAACCATGAGGCATGAACAAACACATTAAGCATCATAGAGTGATTTAATCAAATTACATTTAACCTTAATACGTATACACACTAAAGGTCATCACAAAACTTAATGGCATACATGTCATTGGACTTTGACAAAAAAAAAAAGCTATATAATTAGTGACACTTGGTTAACATCATCAACCTTATTGCACATGAACACCAACCACTCCATAGTGATTATATGTAGATTAGTCACAAAATTTGAATACAAAGCCCATAAGACTCAAACCCTTCACATGTAATCACTATGCATAAACACACTAGGAATATTGTAGGAGTTTCACGAAACCTTCAAGCCAAAGCCCTACAACTCAATCACATGTACATGTACACGTCAGGTGCATAGCTAATTAGCAACTATTCACTATAGAGTGATTAATGTTCGTGTGCACTAAGGCCGACAATAACAAGATACATACAATCAACAAGCACAAGATCCAGTACCAATCAACCATGATGCATGAAAAATAATTTAGGAACACTATAGGAGGTTGATTCAACCTTTCAGCAAAACTCTAGAACTCAATAACATATATGTCATTAGAACCTTCATAGAAAAATCATACACAAATCATATATAAGAGTCAATATCACTCAACCTAATGCATGCACAAACACACTTCAAATAAAATTCAACCTGATAGATACACTTTGGTAAAAATAATTCAACTTGATGACATATGTGCCATTACAACCTTCAAACAAAACCCATAGAACAAAATGGTCTATCATTAAATCCTTCATGGAAAATCCATACAATCATCATGCATGAGAGTAAATGCCACTCAATCATCATGAATAAACACTTGCACTAAGAATAGCACAATAGTTTGATGCAACCTTCAAACAACAATCAATACAAGTGAATGATATCTCTAAAACTTCAAATAAATCCAATACAAATCAATAACATATAAACCATTAAAACCAGAAGAAAAATCCATACAATCATAATGCATGAAAGCAAATGTCACTAAACATGATACCCATTTAAGTAGACCATAGGAGTTGATGCACAATTGTCATGATGAAAGATTCACTCAAAATTCATGCAACTCCTTATGCACACAATCATATGCCATATTCAATTAGAACTATCACACATTAGAGTTGGTCACTCAACCATTGTGAATTAACCACTATAATATGCATGCACAAGAACAATACTACATTAGTCATATAAATAATGTCATTGACACTAGTACATGTGCACTAGGACACACCATAAGACCGAATGGCATACATGTACCTCCATATCAAACCCTTGTAAGAAATTACACATAGTCAATATAATCAATCATAATCCACAAAAACACCGAGCACTAAATAGTCATTTAGTCATTATATGCATATTAAACATGCAAATTTTACACAAAGCCCATAAGACTTAATGACTACTATGTTTCCATTAGATTGTTAATAAATAATTAATTAATATGTACAAATCCCTCATTCCCATTGTTGACACATTTAAATCAATGTGATTCAACCCTTACAAACACATCATAAAACATATACATATTAAATAAATAAAAATAATAAATTCACAATGTAAAAATATAATTCATATAATTAAGCTTATATTAGAACATTCACAATAAAAATAGATAATTAGAGTGAAACATAAAATAGTTCTTGTTTTATGTTTTCATTAGTCATGACTAAATATCTACAATTGTTAAATTAACAACAAATTAATTAGTTTAATTAAATTTTAAAACATATATTTGATTAGCATAAAAACCTAATTTAATTGACTTCAAAAAAAAAAAAAAGATAAAGAAAAAAGAGAATAAGAAACACCTCTTGAAAGATGTTCATGGCCATCTTTAAGAATTTATGGAGGGGCATTACTACCCCTCCTTAAAAAATAATACTTTTTATTATTTATAATCGTTAAATAATATTTACAAGTAAGTTTTAAGCTGTTTTAAGTTTTCATCACTACACAACCATTCCCAACTAAACTATTGACATCTTTTAAATTATAGTATTCTTTGACATTTTTTTTGTATTATTTCATATCAAAAAGAAAGCTGCAGAATGCAAATTTCACATATATTAATATAAAAAATTAGCATCAAAATCAGCAAATAATTTGTATATTTAGTAGCACAGGCCGGGATGACAGAATGCACAAAAGTTGGTTTGTGCTAGGACTCCCAAAAGTCATCAGTAAAAGGAACCAATTAAACAAAAAAGACGAAGAAAATTGCAAATGACGTCCTCCAATCCAGAAAATCCAAGATGGTTCAAACTGAACTTTGATGGAGCTTCCAGAGGTAACCCAGGATCCTCAAGGGCAGGGTGTGTGATCCACTCATGTCAAGGCAAGATTGTAGCAAGATTATCCAAATCGCTTGAAAGTGACACAAACAACATAGGCAGAATTCAAAGCTTTAGTAGAAGGATTATCCCTCTGCATGGAATTGAACTTGAGAAGAGTTGAAATCGAAGGGAATTCAGCCATCATATAAATGCCATAAGGACAAAGAAGACTCCTAATTGGAAATTACAATCATTTCTGGACATTGCTTTGGAATTAATGGGAAAACTGGAGAGTGCAACAATGAATCACATATATATGTAGCAGGGAATAAATTGGCAGAGGGGATTAAAATTAGACATGTCCTCACTCAATTATTAAGGAAAACGTTGTTGGCGGTGATATAACTGTTTCAAATGGAGAATAGGAGCTTTCAAATCTGTTGCAACGGTCAGACATCTATTCAAGCAAGATATCAAATTAAAATAATGGGAAGTGACAAGTTGAAGTCAGAGGCTACTGTGGGAGGGAAAATTAAAAGTTCTAAAAAGATCAAACTGGGAGATTACTAAACGGCGCTGGTCGTAATGAGATCTGGTGGAACCGCCTAAACAGAGGTTAGACTAAAATAGCAGAATATAATACAAACGTGGCGGATTTTTTTCACTTCAAGCATTTGTGAGACATGACTGCGGTAGGTTTGAGTTGGACAACGTATAGAAGGATAGAGACGCAAATACTACATGTGGTGGCCAACTTTCAATCCGTTGTCCTCGAACTCCACAAAATCCAACTAAATTTTGAAAGTGTTGCTGGCGTATGAAAGAAGATTTATTGAATAAGGAAAGTTAAGGACATCATGACATTTTGAAGCAACATTCTTTCTTGCAGGTGACGATTGGACTAGCAGAATTCTAGACTGGAAGGAGCTTGCAATGGATACCCCAATCAAGTTAAGCTCCCCAAATTGACAAACGACATTTGATTCTCCTTTTACGAACCCCAGGATCAAAGAAGTGTGTCAATACAAACACCGACTAATCGTCCACGCTATTAGGAGGGTGCTTGGTTTCAATTATATCAACACAAATCATTGATTGAGAGTGGATTCTGATATCTTATCAGGTTTTATAGCATCTATCTTGGTGGCGGGTGAATCCAAAGTGGTGGCTGAAGAAATTTGTATAAGACTATTCAAAGAGATATCTTTTGGGTCTTCATGAAACCATTATTAACATTGACGAGGACCTAACTATTCCATTTCCCTTTGATTATGCAGTTATCGTGCAGGCAAGTGGTAGGTTTTCAGGATTAGGGAGCAGACCTCGTAGAAACTCCTATGGTGGACCACCTAGAAGGTTTTTTATTCTCACTGGCTAGGAATGGGAGTTCAAGAAGTTGAGGTTGAATGTAATAAAAAGAAGTATAAAGTTTCTCAAAAGAGTCTTGGGCATCAATGACGTTTTGGAAGATCCAGTTGGAGATAATATCAATGAAGATGATGACTGGGTGTTTAATTACAAATATGATGAAAATCACGATGGGTTAGGCAGTGAGGATTCTTCGAATGCGGGGGACCACGAAGCAGCAGAGGCAGAGGATGCAGCGCTAGCTTATCAGGAGGTAGGGTCTTCCACGACCATGGAGATAGAGAAGCAGAATTGAATACCTGAGAATGGGATAGCTTGTAGGTCCTTCAACGAGGATGGAGACGAAAGGCAGGCTTGAAGATTTTGGTTTAAATTTTGCCAAACATGTTCTAGTCTAAACTCTATTTTGGATTCGAGATGTAGCAGTATTATTATGGCTGCCTTTATTTGTCCTTTCTCTTTAGACTCTTAGTGTTAGTTTAGTTTTTGTTTATACTCCTAGGTTTCTTCACAAACTCTTTGGTTTGAGGTGGGTTTGGACTTTTGGTGGGTTTTATCTGTTTTATGGGAGTCTATTACATATTAGACCTTGCATATTTTGCTTATATTTTAATATGAAACTATCTATCTCGGCTTCAGCCTCTTATTTATAAAAAAAAAAGAGAAATTTGACTTTGAGCGTACCTTAGCAATCAAATTTGTAGCTCATTGCCAAAAGGCATAACTCCTCCAACCCGTGTTAAAAGAAATAAACCCTATACAAATCAATAGGCACTATGCATACATTAGAATCTTAATCTAGGATTACACATTAAACTAACAAAAATATTACTAAAACATCATTAAAATTGAAAAAAATAGAAGCTATATATAAGATGTTATCTTAAATCAATTACATTAAAAAACCAAAAAACAAGGTACTTATCAAGCTCTCATTATAAGAGAGACACCTCTTTAACACCCTCCCACTCTGACACATAACTTCAACTTTTCATTAAAAATATGCAACTAGTGATATCATTGTCATCTATTGCTATCTAAGCAATACAAACTGTCAGCATAGGAAAACACATCCAAATGTCAGTATAGAAAGTAAACAAAGATCTTCAGCTTTCAGTATAGAGAAAGAGCAACACTGGAAGGGTTTTTTTTTTTTTAAGAATGATTCATAAATTTCTAAAAGATGCAAAACCTGTATAATACCTTTGGCACATAACCTACAAAACTTGTATAATACCTTTGACACAGTCAAGAATCTATTGGGTCTGATGCTTTTGTTTTCTGGAAGCTTCACAAGCAGTTGAAATACATACCCTATTGTTCAAACATGAATCATTTAAAATCAGAAACCAAAGAAAGATCTAAAGGATAAAAATATATGGAACATATTGAATATAGTTGCTGAAACCTTATTTAGGCTGAAAGTCCTATGTTATCTTCTAAGGTAAAAGCCATGTCTGCCCATGCAACACAGAAACTAGACCATGTTGATTTGGATAGATATTTCAGATGAAAATGGATAGAGCCCAGACAAATAATAACAAAGTAATTCTGCTGACAAAAAAATTGGTATTAAGAGACAATGTTTTTTGTCTATAATGTTGAATTTTTTAAAATTCCTAGATTTTTTTTGTATATTAGATTATTTTTCATTACGATTTTCATCATATTCTATGGTCTATCATCTGATCATAGGAAGTCAAAATGAGAGATTCTGATAATATCACTTTTTTTTCTGTTCTCTGACTTTTAGAATCTTGATCCAAAAATATTGATAAAAATGTCTATAAAGTCAAATCCAGAGGGGCTTTAAAAAATTCAATAATAGTATTTGTTTAATAGCAAGTAAATAGCACTGGCATTTTTATTTGGGGGTAAATGGGTACTGTAATGTCTGACAAAGAAAAGATTTGATCAAATAGTCTGCATTATTGAACATCTAAGTAGATGAGTGTGGTAAGTAAATACTGACAAAACATGTCAATATGGTGTGAGGATGGTTAATGCAACAATTGATCCCAGTGCAATGTGAGGAGTAACTTTTTTTCGATTATATTGGACAAAATATACCAGATAAAAGACACAAGGGCTCTGTTCAAATATTTCATTAATAGAGCTCTTGCTCTGTATTCTCTTAGAGTTTTCCATACCAAAATCAATCTTGGGATTATAAAATAGTTGGAAAATAAATTTCATTTGAATAAAAAAGGTCATAAGAGGGGGGTCAGTTGTGCAATGGTCAAAGTTCGAACATCCCAACAGTAAATGGAAAAAAAATAACAAAACATTCAATACACTTCAGTTTTATCTAGGACTAGGGTAACCTCAAATAAACTAAGCAATATATAGGCAAATGGCACTACATTTTTTTATGAAAATAGTAGTATTTAGAGACATAGGATTTCCACTCTATAATATTGAATTTTTTGAAAGTTTCTAGATTTGATTGCATAGATTATTTTCCATGAAAGTTTTGGATCATATTCTATGATCTATCATTTGGACATATGGAGCCAAAGAAGAGGAAGAATGATCTAATACTATTTGTTCCTCTTCTCTGGTTCCCTATATGCTGATAATAAACCATGAAGTAAAGATTATTTTCCATGAAAGTTTTGGATCATATTCTATGATCTATCATCAGGATGTATAGAGCCAAAGAAGAGGAAAAATGATCTAATACTATTTTTTCGCCTCTGGTTCCGTACATAATGATAATATACCATGAAGTATCTGAAATGTTGAAGTATCTACAAAATATAATTAAAAACCTTCACAATTAATTAATAATAATATTTCTCTTACAGGAAGCAAAAAATCCGCTAGATTTTTATTTTTGACATAACTGGGCACTGTAATGTCTGGCAGAAAAAATTTCCCTGAACAAACTTTCTTTTAATCTATTGTATTGCACAGATGCTCAAATGTACACAAATATTATTTGTGGAAACATAAAATCAAATGAATCACCATAGGACATTCTTGCAATAGATTGACAAAAAGCACAAGAGCTCTGCCCAAATATTTCGTTAATGTAACTCTTACTCTTTATTCTCCTGGGGTTTTCCATAGCAAAATCTGTTAGAATAAGTCAAGCAGAATTTGTTTAAGCTGTATGTATGTGTCAAAGACTTCTACTTTGAGATAATAACTAACTGTAGATCTGTTCCTCTGATTCAGTTAGCTGTCAAAAGTCAAGTTACCTTCCATCTTCAGCAGTGGCATGTTGTCCAACATCAAGCAGTTCGTTGTCAACGAGTCTAGCAGATTTATAGGCAGGTTGTTATCTTTATGTTTGAACATATATTTATCACTGTTTGCACATTATCAATACAATTATATCAAGATTGTCAGCTGCTCATTTGTTGTGTGAATTTGTGCATTCGCTGTTCTATTCTCCTGCTGTTTTTTTTTCTGCTTTTGGTATATCAGAGAAAGGTCTGAAGTCTCTATAGTACTGCAAACAAAGAAGTTTGGGGTGTGTTGAAGCTGCAATATTTTGCAAAAGTAGGTGTTGCCTGATAGAAGTTGTTTCTGTAGTCAAACACCAGCTGAAGTGCTGGTCTCATTAGTGGACATTGATGGCAAAGAGGCAGAGATAAGCCTTATTGTGAGATCGAAGAGTGCCCCCAACGTGAAAGAAACTAGTAAAATTTCTATTTTTTATTTTTGTGATGGCCAATCTCACAGATTCTTATCTAATTGAATCAAATAAGTTAGATGGTTCCAATTATGTTAATTGGAAGATCAAGATGCAGACTTCAATGGAAGGGTACAATGTGTGGAGCATTGTGAACGATACTGAGGACAAATCTACAACATGCAGCTGTCGTTCGAGATTGGGAGAAAAGAGAAAAGAGAATCCAAAGCTAAGATTCTCTTGTGCATGTCAGTAAGGATTCAGTCATCCCTCATATAAGAGACATTACTACTTCTAGTGGTATATGGACAGTTTTGAAAGGTTTGTTTGAGATTACAAACACGGCATAATTTTGTTTTTAAAGAGAAAATTACTTTAAATCAAAATGGAATTAAATGAAAGTATTAGTAATTATTTATCCAGAGTTAAGGGAATTAATGGATAAATTAGTTGATATTGGTAAACAAGTCTCTAGTAATGATCTTATATTAATAGTTACTTTAAATGGAACAATTAGTGATTATAATGTTTTCATTACTAGTTTGGCTATAAGGGAAAAGACAACTTTTGAGAATTTGGTTCGCATCCTTATACAAGAAGAAGAGAGGAAGAAGCATATGGACAACAAACTTCAGAGTGTAGATTCAACTTTGATGGTGAAAGACAAGAAGCCATCCAAAGGAAAGCAATGGTCGAAGAATCATAAGGAATGGATCAAAGCAATGTAGGAAGAATATGATTCAATTATGGATAATGGCACTTGAGAATTAATTGGATTGCTTGCAAGTAAAATTCTTGTAGGCTCTAAATGGTTAATCAAAACAAAGTTTAAAGCTGATGGCACTATTGATAAATTCAAAGCTAGATTAGTTGCAAAAGGCTACTCACAAAAAGGAATCGATTATGAAGATACTCGCGCACCTGTAGCTAAAATGAACATTATTAGACTTATGATTGCTCTTACTACTAGGTTTAATTGGGATCTTCATCAAATGAATGTTAAAGTCAACATTTTTGAATGGTGATTTAAAGGAAGAAATTTATCTTGTTCGACCTGAAGGTTTTGTAAAGAAGGAAAAAGAACATTTGGTATGCAAGTTAAAGAAAGCATGAACTCAAACAAGCACCAAGATCATGGTATGAGAAAATCGATAAATTCTTCTTTCAACAAGGGTATATCAAGAGTAAAAATTATCCAAATTTGTACACAGAATGATGAACATGGCAATGTTGTTTTGATTTCATTATATGTGTATGGCTTAATCATAACAAGAAGTGCTATAGATTTGATTGATGAAATCAAAGAAGATTTATTAGAGGCATTTGAAATGAAGGATCTTGGCAAAATGCATTACTTTTTAGGAATTGAAGTACGGAAACAAGATGGTAAGACTTTGATAACTCAAAGTAAGTATTCAAAGAAGTTGTTCCAAAGGTTTAATATGCAAGATAGAAAAGCAGTATGTATTCCATTAGGACAAAATCTCAAGTTCTCTTGTGATAGAGATACCTCAGAAGTCAATGAGACTTTGTATAGACAGATTGGTGGGAAGTTTGAACATCTTGACTGCTACTAGGCCTGATATTTCATATTTTATCAGCATACTAAGCCAATTCATGGCTAATCCTCTAGAGCCTCATTGGAAAGAAGCAAAGAAAGCCATACGATACCTATAGGGTACCGTAAATTTTGGCATTGAATATACTAACCATTTGAATGTTGAGTTGACAAGTTATTCAGATTCTAATTGGGCAGGTGATCCAAATGATTGTAAATCAACAACAGGTTATGCATTCAGCATAGGATCGGGTGTTGATTCTTGGAGCAGCAAAAAGCAACCAGCTATTTCCCTCTTATCTACTGAAGCTGAGTACAACACATTGTGCAGTGTTACCTATGAAGCAGTTTGGCTAAGGCAAATTCTTGAAGATATTGGACAAAAGAAAGAAGGGCCAAAGTACAATCAAGCTTGCAAACAATCCTGTTTATCATGCAAGATCATAGCATATAGAAACTCAACATCATTTAGTAATAGAAAATTCAGTCTCAAGAGATAGAGTTGCATTACTGTAACACCAATAACGATGTGGCTGATATATTCACCGACTCATTGTGCAAAATAAAGATTGTAACATGTAGAAATACGTTAGGAGTCAAACAAAATTCTGTTATTCCTTGTGTGGGGGTGTTGGTATAAGTCAAACAGAATTTGTTTGAGCTGTACGTATGTGTCAAAGACTTCTAGTTTGAGATAATAACTAATTGTAGATCTGGTCCTCTAATCCAGTTAGCTGTCAAAAGTAAAGTTACTTGTCCATCTTCATTAGTGTGTTGTCCAACATCAATCAGTTTGTTGTCAGAGTCTAGCAGATTTATAGGCAGGTTGTTGTTTTTATGTTTGAATATATATGTATCACTGTTTGCACATTATCAATACAATATCATCAAGATTGTCAGCTGCTCATTTGTTGTGTGAATTTGTTCATTCTCTGTTTTATTCGTCCGCTGCTCTTTTTTCCTGTTTCAAGCTTGGGAACATTGCTATTAGAAAATCCAATACACTGCAGCTTGCACTACCGGAAAGGTAATCTCAAACCCACAATGGTCACAAAAGTAGACAACGAATTTTTTTCTAAAAAATTAATAAAACTATTAGATATATCAAGAGGAGACAACATTTAGGAAATGATCTTCATCTAAGTTGGGGAAGTACTGATCTGCAATTTTATTCAAAGTTAATTCTAGGCTTAATAATATTCATTAGGGGAAGATTCTTAATGGGATCCTCATGGCATTTATGTATTTTCTGTATTAAATCTGAAACTCTAATACAGTTTGCTATAATTAATAGCAGAAAGGGATGGATCTTGTATCGGCTTGGGAAGAAATAAATGTTCTAAGTAGAAGTGGGTTTCCCACTGATTCATGTTCGATACAGCCTCTCCTTCGTACTAGGGAATCCAGTGAAACACAGGGGCACATTTCCACCCCCGGACCCCGTGTTCCCAAGACGGGGGACAGGGACGACGTGTCCCTCCACCGTCCCACCATTTCCGCCACACTATTTGGGTACAAGTGAAAGGCGCAACTTCCCTAGGATGTCGTGGGGACGCCTAGACATCCCTCAACCATCTCGGAGACGTCTACGAGTTCCCCATTGGTAGACGGTATTAAAGTGATTTTTTAAAAATAATTGCAATTTTGTTTTTGTTTTTAGGGTTAAACTCTAACCCTAATTTTGGATGGGTCCCATCTTGGCCTCTCCAAGCGTACAAAAGACCATCCGAGCTTCATTTTTATTCAACTTCATTTCCCATTGTTTGCTACAACAGATAGAGAAGAGTGAAAAGGAGAGAAAAGAGTGATTGGAGAAGTGAAAGGAGTGAGTGCAAGTGAAAGAGAAGGGACAAGGAAGGAGCAAGAAGAAGAAGAGGAAGAAGATTCTACACCATCTTGAACAGGTTTTTCAAGCACAAAGTAGGGTTTTTGTTTGTTTTATTTTCTGATTTTCATTCATTTTTGTTGTTTTTTATTTTTGTTGTTTCATTTTCTAAATCAGACTTTATGTTGAAGCTTGAGGGCAAAATGAAGAATCATTATGATTCATTATTTTTCCCTCTAGATTCAAATTTTTTTTATTATGTTTTAGAATTTGTTTTTTTGTTAAGAATTAGAATAAAATTTAGAGTTTTAATTTTTTAAAGTTTGAAACTAGGTGCTTATTGAATTTATTTTCATTTTGTGGACACAATGTCACAATGAGCTCTCATAGTCATGATATGAGTGAGGATGAGATGGAAATTCATTCTCATTATTTTTCCCTTAAGATTCAAAATTTTTTAATTATGTTTTAGAATTTGAAATTTGTTAAGAATTAAAATAAAATATAGAGTTTTAGTTTTTTAAAGTAAGTTGAAACTAGGTGCTTATTGAATTTATTTTCATTTTGTGAAAAACAGTGTCACAATGAGCTCTCATAGTCATGATATGAGTGAGGATGAGATGGAAATTCATTCTTAAGGTGAAAGTCAATCAGAATATGAACCTAAACATGAGGTTGAGGGGGATGAGCATGGGGCTGATCCAGAAGGCCAAACTAGTTCCATGGCAAGTGCACCAGTTGCTATAGATTTCCCCTCCCAGCTTTTGGCAGAGTTTACTAGGGGTCCTTATGATCCCAAGTCTCCTCTCAAATAGTTTGCACCAAGAATAATAGCCCCAACGCCAATTGGTGGTGCCACAAGGAAATGGAGATGAAACATTTGTAGTATGGAATGGTTTGGCAACATTACTATAGTTAATGCACACTTCCTCTTTATTCGAGGAAACGACGTGGATTCATGTAAATTTTTGGAAGAGCCTAAAAAATGTCCACTACAGAGTTAAGTTCAACAAGCTTTAGGGTGTTCCTGAGGATAGTGCAATTCTAATGCCTACTACTTTGTCTTGTAGGATGCAAGTTCAGGCTATTCAACAATCCCAGAGCCAGCCACATCTTTCTACTCGTACATTGCATCAAAGACCAAGAACAATGTTAGGACCTTCATCCACTCAGTGTTGTGGCCGAATCACGAGAAGGCAAAGGGAAACACAAGATGCAAAGTAACCCCATAGCTAAATTGTTCAATGTGCAGCTCAAGGATGAAATAGATGATGTCATTTGCAAGTTCTTCTTTGCCAATGACATCCCATTTCATGTAGTATAAGGAGATGATGTCAATGGTGGCGAGGGGAGGACCATCATATGTGCCACCAGGTGAGCACAAATTGAAGACCATGATCTTGGATAAGAACTATTCTAAGATCAATGTTTTGATGGAGAAGAGGAAGGCATGTTGGGTGGAGTCCGGATGCAGCATAGTTATGGATGGGTGGACAAACATTAGATGATGCCATTTGCAAGTTCTTCTTTGCCAACGACATCCCATTTCATGTACTATAAGGAGATGATGTCAATGGTGGCGAGGGGAGGACCATCATATGTGCCACCAGGTGAGCACAAATTGAGGACCATGATATTGGATAAGAACTATTCCAAGATTAATGTTTTGATAGAGAAGAGGAAGGCATGTTGGGTGGAGTCCGGATGCAGCATAGTTATGGATGGGTGGACAAACATTAGATGATGCCATTTGCAAGTTCTTCTTTGCCAATGACATCCCATTTCATGTAGTATAAGGAGATGATTGTCAATGGTGGCGAGGGGAGGACCATCATATGTGCCACTAGGTGAGCACAAATTGAGGACCATGATCTTGGATAAGAACTATTCCAAGATCAATGTTTTGATGGAGAAGACAAAGGCATGTTGGGTGGAGTCTGAATACAGCATAGTTATGGATGGGTGGCCAAACATTAGATGATGCCATTTGCAAGTTCTTCTTTGCCAATGGCATCCCATTTCATGTAGTATAAGGAGATGATGTCAATGGTGGCAAGGGGAGGACCATCATATGTGCCACCAGGTGAGCACAAATTGAGGACCATGATCTTGGATAAGAACTATTCCAAGATCAATGTTTTGATGGAGAAAAGGAAGGCATTGGGTGGAGTCTGGATGCAGCATAGTTATGGATGGGTGGACAAACATTAGCCATTGTCCACTCATCAACACCATAGTTACATATGCAGGGGCCAAAACTTTCTTAGGGGGGTTGATTGTTTAGGGCATCACAAAGATGTTGATTTTCAGTTTGAGGTTCTTAGGGAGGCTATTGAGGAGGTTGGGCCACAAAATGTGGTCCAAGTAGTGATAGATGCAGCACATGTGTGCAGAGCTGCAAGGAAGATTATTGAGGCAACTTACAAACATATTTGGTGGACTCCATGTTGTGTGCATGCCATGATCAATGCACTCAAGGACACAGGGAAGATTCACTAGATTAGAGGAGTGGTCAGCGAATGCAAGAGATGCGCAAATGTTTATTTGCAACCACCACACTTCACATACACTCTTTAGGATCTTCGTGGAGGAGTTCTTGAAACTAGTTAAGACTAGATATGCATCCTATTTCATTCTCATGGAGAGAATGATTGAGTTGCAAGAGGCACTGCAACTCATGGTTATGACTACAGAGTGGAAGCGATGGGTCTAGGCCAAGAAAAAGCATGGGAAGAGGGTGAAGGCGATAGTGAACACTGAAGAGTGATATATTTTGAGTGATGCAAAATACATAGTCTCTATCATTGCTTTGGTTTTATAGGTCATCACATATGGGGCTAGGGATGCACCTACCCTTGGAGAGGTGTATGCATGCATCAATTCTATGCTTGACTAGATGAGGGTTGATGTGCAGGAGAAGGATCCCAACTTTAGCTTTCTACAATGAGCACATTCGGCCAATCATTCAGAGCAAATGGGGCAGTTTGAACACTCCCTTGCATATGGCTTCTTATGCATTGAGTCTGAACTAGTACTTGCCTAGGCCTAGTGGAGTTACGTCAATTCAGGATGATGAGATGAAGGTAGGGTTCTTCAGGTGCATTGATAAGATGTATGATCCTAATACTGCTGGCACAATTTACACTGAGTAGATGAAATTTGCCACTCTTAGGGGTTATTTGGATGCGGAAAAGATGGATATAGGAACTGTGGCATAAGAGGACCTGATTTTGAAGTGGAACTATCATGGACAGAAATCAAAGACTACCAAACTAGTCATTCATCTGCTATCTCAGGTTTCTAGTTCTTTAGTTGCGGAGAGGAACTCATCTACTTATAGCTTCATCCACTGTTAAGAGGAACACACCTACCTCTAGGAGAGAAGAGAAGCTAGTGGTTGTACATAGTGCCTTATGTCTCATTTACTGCAAGACAAAGAGAGTCCAACAACATGATGAGATATAGAGCAAGAGGAGCCATCACGACTTGATGAGGATCAGGATGTTGTGGTTGCAGATGCAAGGTTGGTTGGTGTTCATTTGGCAAATCTTGACCGTGAGGAGTCCTGTAGTTCCAGTGATGAGGAGTTTGTGTTGGGGCCTCCCTTCACTACATTTTGACATTTTGTACTTGTTTTCATATCATGCAACTTATTGTAATCATCTTTATAATTTTCTGATTTAATAGAAATCTTCAATTCACCGATTCGACAATTTAATTTGTTATATTGAAATTTTATTTAGTATATTATTCACTGTTCAAGTATTTAGTATTTGCAATTTTGCTATTTTACTTCTTATACATCTTTCATAACTAGCATTTCAAGAAATATATGAATAGTATATTGAATATACAAAACCGCTCCCCCCATCTAGCCATCGTCCCCAAACTTAGGCCCTTTGTTCCCCCCTCCCCGAAACCCATCCCGACATCCTCCGTCCCCAATGGGCGGTGTAATACTAAGAAAATCCCATACCCCAAGTTAACTTTTTCTTTTCTATGTCTATTATCTGCATCTTCCATTTCTATTGTGTTGTGACCTTTTCACACATCGTCCCATTGCAAATTAGGACCCCCTACTTTTAGATCCACTTGGTCTTTTTGGCTTTGGTTCCTGGTAGTTTTGGCATCCGTTTCCCAAAGTTCCTTGTGTTTTAAATGAGAATTGATGAAATTGGCCAGGTCTGGAATTGAAATAACATTAGCGTTTGGCTATGAAAATGGAAATTTTGTGAAAACAGTGAAATAGGTAAAGAGTGAAAAGGAATTGATATTTCAGAGAAGATGCTATTTTGAGCATTTTGATGTACATGCTATTTTTGGAAATTTCTATTTTTGGTATGTCTTTTTTTTAGTAAGTTTCACTATGTCCCGGAATGACCTTATTTTGAGTTTGGAAGTACTTACTAATTTTAGCAGTTTCTATTTTTAGTAAGTTTCATTGTGTCCCAGATTGGTCTAACTTTGCATTTAAACAAACTTACTATTTATATAAGTCTATTTTGGCAGATCTATTTTAACAAATGATGAACACAAACTGAAGAGGAGGCAAAAGGGGATTAGGTTCTATATCCAGAAGCATGAACCATTGAGGTAGGTGCTCTGAAAAATTGTTAAGTTTGGAAACATCCATAAGTGTAAAGACATGAAAAACATGGGAAAATGGTTAAATCTGAAGAACATCTTTGACGAACGTCCAAAGTATGAGAGAATCCTTGATCATGAACACCCAAAGTGGAAATTGATGGAAAGTGTGATAAATAGCTAAGTGTGCTCTTAAAATACATGGAGGAATAACAAAAATGACTAAGTCTTTGAAAATTCCATGGCACCCTCAAGTTTGTACCCAAGTTGGAAGGGAGGCAAAAAATCTGAAAATGACTAAGTATGCGAAAATTCCGTGACCAAGCCTCAAGTGCACTCTTGAGCGCCAATTCCAAGGGTCCAAGGATTCTCCTCAATGCACAAAAAAACCTTCACTTAGTCTCAAATGCACTCATGAGCCCTGATACTCCTTACCCAAGGAATTTTCCTCAAACCTCAAAATCCTCCACACACGCTAATTAGTGCTCTAAGGTGTGGGTATACATTGATCAAGGAATGTGTTTAAAAGTTATAAATCTCTCTCCAAAAATTGGTTGTCTGATCGGACACTCTTCGGGCAAGCCTTCGCGAAATATGCGTGGTTGCGTTCAATTACGGTCTCGAAATGGTCTCTATGGTCAAAACTTTCGGAGTATCCCAATCCACCGAAGGGGGGTCCATCTTGTCAATGTTTGTTTCTTTATACTTGGGGTCTTCAAGTAGCCCGTTATTAGAGAAAGTCTGTGGGAAGGTCCGGAGTTTGAGACGTTCCATCATTCCTTTTGGCATCCTGGAGTAATGTTAGTTCCGGACATCGAAATCATCCTGGCAATTTGCCCAAAAATCTTTCAAGTGTGGCTCATGGGGATTAATTCTCCGAGGCATTGCCTTTGCTAGTCGGCCGCGCAAATCATAATCCTGGCAACTGACTGAAAATTTAGCCAAGCCCAGGCTGCTTAGCTCGTTCTCTGCTTCCCGTGCCGCGACAAGGGAGCGGGTGTATCTTCCGCACACAAACGGGAAAGAGACGGAGGTGATCTTTTGTGGCCATCAAGGTGTGCGCCTCTAGGATCTGCCTGCAGAATTCTAACAAAATAATCTTGTCCCCGCAATGCTTGGGCAACAGGAATGGGTGCCCGAAAAGTCCAGATACCCGAATGTGGTATCTAGGTATGTTGTGTGAACAGGATGAAATAACATCCCCATGAATCTACCAAGGCCATGGCCTCTGCGAACATTTTGAACCCCATATCATTGGTGATCGCCTTGATCCCATGGAAAATAAAGGCGTCGTTGACTCTGCAAAAATTGGAGAAACTTTCGTCCCACTGAATTTGGGGAAAGTGATCCCATGGGGCGGCCTGTGTGGTCTCGGTCCTGAGGACACCGAATGTGTTTAGTCCCCGGATTCTCTGATACTCCCGAGCTAATGGCAATAGGACGTAGGAAGTCATGTCGAACTTGTAATCTTCCCCGACCTTCCTCATCTGGGTATCCACATGGTAAGCAATAATGGCAGCCAATCAAAGCACACCCTATTGGTGGTCATACAATACAGGAAGTAGTACATCCAAGGGGCGAACTCCCGAGCATGGGGTTCCCCGAAAATCCTGCACAAAAATATAATTTTGGCCTGGATATGCTCCTTGAAGTCGGAGCGAGGAATATCCATCCGCACCTTCTTGAAGTCTTGGCGCGAGCTTTTCAGTCATTATGTATTTAGGTGGCGACATGCCAGATCACATGCCTCCAAAAATTGGTCTATTGAGGTTGCTTGAGTGAGAGCCATAGCATATGAGAAGAACGAAATACGCCACCCTGAGGCGATGGCATCGTGGTCCAAGGAGACGAGACCAACATAACCCAGGGGGCTGGGCGAGACCAACATAACCTAGGGGCTGGGTTATAACATTTAGCTAGGAGCACTATTAATTCTGGTGCTTGCACTAAGTAAGGAAAGTCAGTAGCTTGAATGATTCTGGATGCTGCTAAGTTAACTGAAATGGAGTCATTGGCCCGTCTTGTTGTTGGTGGATTGCTTGGATAAGGCCCTTCAATTCAGCCTAGGTGCCGACATCTGTATCTGTGTCCTCTCTTTCAAAGTGGACTCAATTCGGGATCCCAAAATTATCCCGCCTTTCTTGTATTTCAGAGTCAATGGGAGCTTCTCCAATACCTTTTCCGCCTTAGACTTCTTGGCAGTACTTGTTGAGATGCTTGGAAGTTCAAGACTCCCAGGAGGCGATCCGACTAAAGCCATTTCTTCCTTGCTTTGACCTATACCTGCAAAACAGACAGTCGTTAGTACATAAACATTATAAGCAGGGATTCTCGGTTCCAAGACTTTGGGTGAGATTCTTACTTGCCATCCTAAAATAGAAAATGTTAGTTACTTTTGAAAATACTCGAGAATTATCCTTGATGCAAGTAAGCCAAAAACATGTAAAACTAACCCGCGCACGCGAGAGACCGGAAATGATGGCTCGAATGGTGAATGTGATGGATGTGCTGGGGTCGCCAAGACACCCGGAGTTTGATCAAAAAGAAGGCAAACATCAGCGATGGGACAGGCGACCTTGTCACTGTACTTTGAAACGCGTACACCCACTAGGCTGAGTAATGACAATTAATTAACAGCTATTTTAGCACGGGTGGCATTAATGCCACTTGGGACAGATTTTAAATGTTCACGCGTGGGAATTAATTTTGCCATTAAGACAAAAATGGTGAAGAGAAAATTACGAAACGAAACCATCGAGTCGGCGAGCCGGCTGCAACTGACTTGGTTGGAACAGATTTTAAATGGTTGCGCGTGGGAATTAATTTCGTCATTAAGACAAAAATGATGGTGGAGAGAAAATTACGAAATGAAACCATCAAGCCGGCCGCAACTGACCTGGTTCTTGGCTTCAACAGGAAGGCTGCGTAACTAGAGCGGCATGGGGCCAACACATTTATTGGACAAGCGAGGTCATGAGACCTCGCAAAGCAATTTTAAGAGGCAGCATCCCTGAGAATCTACCTCCATGGGACCTGCACTACGAGCAACCTGCAAAACCGCATGGCCTCCGTAGTGCAGCAGAACGGATTTAAACAGCTCAACAATGTACATGGCTTTTACCTAACTATCAACACGCGGTATACATAATTTACAGAATTTACTGCGCTCCACTAAATGACCAATTTACAGAATTCCACAAAACTCGGACGAGCCCATATCTACAACACTTGCCAAATTGCAGACCAGGACAGCGAACCAACTATCTACAACTCATGCACACTAAAATATAGACAACCCTCCTTCGAGCAGGACTAGCCATGAAAAGAAAGGGGACGAACAACTAGGCCCAAGAAAAACAACGTACCTAACAGAAGGCACAACCTAGACAATGCGAACAACAACAACAAAAACGGAAGGAACCCAAACGAGCAAAATGAAGCACAAACAAGAAAAGAAAAACAAGCAACACGAACCAAAAACCAACAACGCAACAAAAAAAAGGCAGGGAAACAAAAGAGGATCTACCTGAAAGGTCGAAATGTTGGAAAGGGAGGTTGAATGTCGTTTTACTTTGTCACCAAATCATTGTAGAGGCCTCTAACACACCTCGTACGCTCTTCTAGCTTAAGGACCTTAGCTCAGGAAATACTCTGTTTCGCCTCTCAGACAATTCACTCAGAGGTAATTTGTTCCTGGTAATGTAAAATGATAGAGTAAACAACCTTAAATAATGCCTACAAGGAGCACATTAATTACTAATTACCATTCCGCGCAACAGGCCGACCACCGAAGTCCGAACCCCGGGACATCTAGCGGTCACTCCTTTCAAAGAAGGCGGGGGTAACACGACAGGACCGTAGGGTCTGGAATGTTAATATTTAGTAGCTAGATTGAATTCTAGCTTACATTATTTTAATTAGGAAAATTAAAGTAATGAATTAATTATTTTAATTAAGGACAATTAAATAATGGATTAATTATTTAATTTGGAGAAATAAATAAATAACTTATTAATTAATTAGGAGAATTAATTAATATATTGAATTGGGGAGATTATG
>MU227781.1:1631334-1643805 GCA_018584345.1 Thuja plicata | reverse complement strand
ATTATTTATGGATTGATTATTTATTTATAAATAATTGTGAGTTAAATTATTAAGTTATATCTTTAATTTAACTTAATATATATCGGGCTATTGTATTTATAAATACAATGAAATAAATCGCATAAGGACTGGGCCCTTTTGTAATCTCTATAACGTCTAAGGAGATAGACGTTTCATATAGGCCTTGACCTATATGTTTGGCGCCAAGAATAATTGAAACGTGTGCCCAGATCTGGGCCGACTCAAGGGAGAAATCACCTATATAAAGACACTTTGAAATGATCATTCTTGGTAAATGAAGTCTGTCCAAAACAGCGAAATCCTCCTGCAAATTCGAAGTCAATACACTGGTGTGCAAATTAATATTGATGCGACATATATAGCAGCGTGAAATTCATCTTCATGTGTGATTGGATTGGGTGCTCAGTCATATGCGATTTCACATCAACTTATCAAGTGACAAAATAATCAAAAGGCTGAATGTGATCTACCTCTCAGAATTGAACTCGTGAGCAGTTACATGCGCTGGGAAATATATATTCAGGGCAGAATATATATATATATTTAAACTGCAGAACAGATCTGAATATTTCCAAATTGTACACATCTATAGATTGTCATATAAAGTTCAGAATTACACTTGTTATCATCTACAGATTGACAACGAGATCAACTCCAGATTGGATCTGTAGTTTATCAGCATTTGGACTGCGATTTGGTTATGCTCCAGACATTTTGATCCCCGATATTATCAGCACCATTAAAGTCTGTAAGTTGGATCATTCTGAGCTTAATATATAATTTATTAGTTGCTAGGTTTTTCACCTCCACAAGGGAGGTTTTCCCAGGGTATTCTTGGTGTTGTGTTTGTGTCTCATTTGTCTATCTTGCATCTATTTGTTTGTTTATCTGTCATTAGTTAGATCTGATACTAAAGTTTAACATGGAAGTCGTTGGCAACCGAAGGGACAACTCTCCGGGATCCGGATCCCGAAGAAGGCCAAAAGACAAACAAAAGACAAGGCAAGGGCAACGACCCGAAAAGTTAAAGGGGGACTCAAGATTTTGCCAAGTTAAAGGGGGACTCAAGGGCAACGACCCGAAAAGTTAAAGGGGGACTCAAGATTTTGCCAACAAAATGTAGGGACGGGTATGCAAGGCATAACAGAAGGGAGGCAAAAATCTGAAAATAACTAACTATGCAAAAATTTCTTGACCAAGCCTTAAGTGCACTCTTGAGAACCAATTCCAAGGGTCCAAGGATTTTCCTCAATGCACAACAAAACCTTCACTTAGTCTCAAATGCGCTCATGAGTGTTGATACTCCTTACCCAAGGAATTTTTCTCAAACTTCAAAATCCTCCACACATGCTAATTTGTGCTCTAAGGCGTGGGTATACATTGATCAAGGAATATGTTTAAAAGTTGAAAATCTCTCTCCAAGGTCCATGAGTGTTGATACTCCTTACCCAAGGAATTTTCCTCAAACTTCAAAATCCTCCACACATGCTAATTTGTGCTCTAAGGTGTGGGTACATTGATCAAGGAATATGTTTAAAAGTTGAAAATCTCTCTCCAAGGTCTATATACACCCTAGAGCGTTAATTCTAGAGGGGCAAGGAAAATGTGCTAAAATTGAAAATCCTTCAACATGACTTAGGAGTGCTCTAGAGCACTAGTTCTCTATGCCTAAGGAATTCCGCCCAATGTCCAAAAATCCTCCACAAGAACTAAAATGCGCTTAAGGGTGCTATTCCACCATAGGCAAGGAAAATGTTGCAAAGTAAAAATCCACCATCTAGTCTAAATTGTGCCCATGGGCATGGATTTCATATACTCGAGGATTTTCCTCAACTTTGAAAATTCCTTCACTTTGTCTAATTTGCGCTCAGGGAATAGCATTCATGAAAGTATTAAAATTCTTCTAAGTACGGATTCCTCTTATGTATCTAAAGTGCGCCCATGGAAGAGGTTGGAAGATGTGATTAAATTTTAATTAAATATAAAATCCTTGTCCATGTCTAATTAGTGTCCATGGAAGAAATTGCAAAGGTTGATTTAAATTTGGACATTCTAAACTCCAGAAACATTAAAGTGGTGGAATTTAATTAAATATTGGAATCTTCTTATATGTCTAGATGGCGGCCATTATTTAAATGACAAAACATTTGAAGTGTTAAACCTTGGCTAAGTTTAAAATTTCACCCTCTTTCTAATATGCGCTCATGATAAAGGAAGAATAATAATGAAGATTGCCCAACTTAGAATTTTCCAAAAGGCATGACAAGTGGCATTGAAAGTGAGAGATTTTGGGGCAACTTATAAGAGAAAAAAGAAGATTCTCTTCCTGAATGGCAAATTGAAAGATATGTTGTAGATATTGAATGCAATTACTAAATTTTGTCTCATTGCCAATTTTGCAAGTTGGTAGTGAGTTTTCTATATAAGATGAGGATTTCATTTCATTCTTCAAACGTTGAATTGGAGAATTCAAGAAGCCGAGTTTTTGAAGAAAGAACATTTGTAGTAAAGTATCTAATTTCAAGAGGTTTTCTTCTTCAAGTTAGAAATTATTCCATGGTCAGTTATATTTTAAGTTTCTCGCATGATTCTTATGTTATTTATTTCAGCGTTATCCAGGGACGTGTCCCTAGCTTGAAAACTCATGTCCTCATACCAAGGATGTTTTTGGGCCGGGGGACAGCCAGGGGACGTCGCTACCCAGTCCCATGTTCTTTCTATATAAGATGAGGATTTCATTTCATTCTTCAAACGTTGAATTGGAGAATTCAAGAAGCCAAGTTTTTGAAAAAAGAACATTTGTAGTAAAGTATCTAATTTCAAGAGGTTTTCTTCTTCAAGTTAGAAATTATTCCATGGAAAGTTATATTTTAAGTTTCTCGCATGATTCTTATGTTATTTATTTCAGTGTTATCCAGGGACGCGCCCCTAGCTTGAAAACCCATGTTGTAATGACCCTATCTAAGTCAACTAAATTCAACATCAATTACCTTTTCAATTCATTAGTTTGGCATTTTGTCGAACAGGTGGCAGGCAAGCTCTGATACCACTGTAATGAACCCAACTTGGTCCAAACTGTAATGCTATTGCCAATTCGCCAATCTTTGATGAATTTGTAAGTGTTTGTTTTTATTCATGTCATTTGCTTTAATAATAATGTTTTTATACAATGTTTGCAAGAGAGAAATAACATGTGTTACTAACTGCCAGGCTCTTTGGCTAAATTCAACTGCAATAGCAATTCCTTCTTCTCTGGAAACATATTTAAATTGTTTTGCATGTATATCTATATACTTTCCTTGTATTTTCAGAACATAAATTTCACAATGCAAGGAATGAATAATTTGAGGTAACTTAATATTTAAATCGCACCCAATTTTGAATTTCTTTTGAATTCATAAAAACTCTAATCACATTTTTAAAACCAATACATAGCCATATACGGAATAATTCATTGAGAAAAGACCTGCTTTCATTCCCATGCTTGTTGTTGCTGGACGCGACAAACAGAAGAACAAGTAGCAACTATTGTAGTTTCGCACATGAAAGAAGGGTGCCGGCTGATATGATAATGCACTAAATAGAAGGTGTTGCAACCGCTACAAACCAATTCCAAACCCTACAGCAGCCAATCTGCTCATCCACGGTAATTCCAGAATGAAGTTTTGATCATCTTCGATGTTGATCAACCCACTATGTAGAATACAAATCGTTGATACCAGTCACTAAGCTCTAAGTGCCAATGCGATGAAGAATTTACAACTCTTTTGCAAACATTCGATTCCAAACCCTTGTCCTCTTCACCACCACTTTGGTATCCAAATTTTATCAGATTGCAACAGACAGTAACGTCTAGCTTTAGAATTACTTTCTACCTCCAGTTACAGGCAAACAGAATGAAGGAAGAGATCTTGGTTATACTTCAGCAACTAATAAGATATTAACTTTAGAAGAATCAGTCTTCTAGAAGCCAATTTGATCCTTATACTTCAGCAAGGGCACAGATCAAAACTTCTCCTCAGAGAAAACAAACCAAATATAATACAATCAATCGATAGCGAATGAATGCCTTGCCCATTGCTTTTATAATTAAAAAGTGTCTTCTCTCACACACTTTTCACTTGAAGCACTTTTATACTTAGGCACATATTGAGTAATATAATTTATTAACTCATTTGGCTCCAAAAATGACCTTTTCATCAATATCATGAAATTATGACACGCAAGGTCCCTGTTTCTTGTGCCCAAGATTTAAAACTTTTCATCCCGGTTCCGAAGAGCTATAACACTAAGGTGCCCAACATATATACCAACAATAATGACAACCTTAGCAAATTTAATTAAATAATAATAATAATCCACCCATCTTGCGAAAACAACTGAAGAAGCATCAGAATCGAAATTTGTCTGCACTGGAGTGATCCTGATGATAAAAAGATGATGAACGAACTTGACGGGGTGACCTACTAAAAATAGACGCTCTCCAAGATTCTTGGAGCCCAAACCGAAAGCCATAAATGAAAATTGAGAGCATCATTCAACTCCTCTAACTCATCTGAGCTCATCAAAACTATCCATTGACTTACTATAAATAGTAAGTTCACACCAATGACCCTCTAAACACCTCGCCAGACCACGAGGATCGTGATAATGATCTGGCACCATCCATTCAATGACCCTGCTAAAATTGGGGACATTACACATGTCCTCGTACCAAGGATGTTTTCGGACCGGGGGACAGCCAGGGGACGTCGCCACCCAGTCCCCGATTTCCAAAAATGATTGGGGTTGTGACATCGCCCAAATTTTTTTTTGGGGGGGGACGGGCATATGTCTCGGGGATGTTGCTTCTGTCCCTCGATCGTCCACGGGACGGTCAACTATCCCCAACGGAAAAAGGCAGTTGTTAGTCCAAAAAAAAAAAAAACATTCGCAACATGGCTTTTTTATGATAGAAATGTGGGTCCCTCCTCCCTATTCGCCCTAAAAGGCCAAAAATGGCACTTGCATTGTAATTTTATTTGTCATAATCATTTCTTGCCCTCATTCAAAGGCTACAACAGCAAAGGGGTTTTGAGTTTTCATTTGAAGGAGCAGCAACAAGGGTTTTGAGAGCGCACCTGTACAAGCTATTTTAGGAAGCAAGAGCTTGGAAGAGGTGAGTAACTAAGTTTAAACATCCTTCCATGCTTTTATTTTTCACCTTTTTTCAAAGCCTGAAGCTGGAAAACGTCTAATTTTTTTAACATTTTGCATTGTTTCAGTTCATTCGTCCATCTAAAAAAAATTAGAAATAGCGAGGGTAGTGATGAATTGGGAATGGGTGGTCAAAATGTAGGTCAAACTCAAAGTGTTGAGGCTAGTAGTGGTAAGCAACCTGACTTGTTTAAGTGCCCTTCAAAAATCATGAGTAAATATGCAAAGGGCCCTTTCAACAAGAAAAAACCTCTTCTCCAAAATATGTTACACCTAGGGGTCAAAAGAAAAAAAAATTATGAGGGACTAGGGTGTGGGATTGTCATGTTTGTGATGATGACTTTAGGGACAACTATACAAGGGTGAAGCCTCACTTTTTGGGTATTACATGCCATGGGGTTATAGCTTGTCCAGATTTAACTAAAGAGGAGAGAATAGAGTGCTATTGATTGTACATGGAGGCTGAAATGGGGAAACAAGGTTTGGCAATGTTGTCACCTTCTTTATCAAGTGCACAATCATCTAGGCCTATGTCATCCACTATTGGTACTAGTCCTACTGAGACAAGAGGAAAGAGGAAGGTGAGTGGTGGTGAGAAGGGAGGAACAGTTAAAAGTATGTTTGATGCACAAGCACAGGAAGTTACAAAATTATCCATTGCTAAATTATTTTTTGCTAATGCTATCTCATTTCATGTGGCTCGTTCCTCTTATTTCAAAAAAATGGAGAAAGATATAGCCACCTTGGTGATCATAAGCTACAAACTACCCTCCTAGACAAAGAGTACTCTGAGCTTAATTTGTTGTTGGAGGCTATGAGACAGACTTGGGTGACGACAGACTGCTCTATTGTGATGGATGGGTGGACTGATGTTAGATATCAGCCACTCATCAATATCATTGTCACATCCCCTATTGGTTCTTATTTTCTAAAAGTTGTAGATTGTTCATTGAAGCTTACGAATGCAAAGTTCGAGTTCACCATTTTGAGAGATGTCATAGAGGAGATTGGGCCTGCTAATGTTGTACAGGTGATCATAGATTCAACACTTGTGTGCAAATCAACTGGTTTGATGGTGGAAGGTGCTTATAGGAACATCTTTTGGATCCCTTGTTGGTTCATGCATTGAACGATGCATTAAATGACATAGGGAAGATCACGCAACCTTGAATAAGCTCTTTGGAATCTATTGTTGAAAGCACCGATTGGTTTACGTTCTTTCCATCTTAGTTCAATGAATTGTCTATACAGTTCTGTTGGAGTGACTCGCAATCTAAATTTTCCTAGGAATACATCTTTCAATTATTGCCAAGTCTTGATTAAATTAGTAGGTAAGTTGATATACCAGTAGAATGCTTCTTCGCCCAATGAATATGGGAATAGCCTACAGGCAACATCTTCCTCTTGGATGTGCTCCTGTTCTGCAAAGCATCTTCAAAGATCTTGATGTGCTCATCTGTAGTACATTGACCTCATTGATAAATAACTTGGAACAAAAATGTTTTGGATTATTGGGCATGTCATGGTAAGCAGGAAATGTCGCAAGAGGAGATGTATTTTGTGGACACCAAAGTGCCATTGCTGGAACTAGTTGTTGTTGAATGACTGTTAATATTGCTACTAGTACTTGTTGAACTTGAGTAGCTCCTTGTTGACTATTTCCTTGAGTTGGTCCTTGTTGAATGCAAGCAACTCCTTGACATTGCAATGGTGGAGTTTGGAACAATCTTGCAAGATCTTCTACACTTGGTGAATTCTGACTTGTTGAAGCTTCTTTCTTGCCTCGCCTAGGCTTTGGATCAAACTTTATTTCTTGTAGTTCTTTGGCTCCTAGAGTGGATCTCAAGATTCTTCAATGTCTCTCAGGTGAGAATGAATTGATGCACTCCAGTATGTGAAGTCCTTAATGTTGTCTTGGGAGCGCAGGAAGTTGTTGACTCCTCTAGATGATCAATGCTCTTTGGATAGCATTTCTTGTAGTTCTTTGGCTCCGGGAGTGGAACTCAAGATTTTTCAATGTCTCTCAGGCGAGAATGAATTGATGCACTCCAGTATGTGAAGTCTTAATTTTGTCTTGGGAACACAGGAAGTTGTTGACTCATCTAGATGATCAATGCTCTTTGGATAGCTACTTCAATTCTTTGAGCTTTCTCTACTTCCTCCAACTCAAAGCTTATTCACATATACTCAGTTGCGTTTCTCTTAACTTTCTAGGCGAGAGTTCAATCCTGTGATGATGTCTTCTTAATCATCTCCAAATTCGAGATTTGACTACAGAGCTGGTACAATGTCTCTATGTTGTAGTACCATCTTGGTTCATGATGTGAAATCCTTCTTGATTAACAATTAATGAGAAGGCCCTCCAGTTCTTGAAATAGCTTCTCCACTTGTAAATTCTACTCTTGAAGTTGATAAGATCCGGTGTTCACATTCATGCCCTCCTAGCACCAATTCTGTTGATGGATGTTTTGCTATGCTCCACAAGGACGCGTATGTGCCCTTTTGGACCCACCCCCTCCACAATACGAAACGGGGACGCGAGGACAGATGAGTCATGGGAGGATGAACGTATTTATCAGGATGAGGTGGTCTCAGACTTGTAGAGTTTGATGGAGACTCCTAGACAGATATTGATTGACGGTGGAGTTGTTAGGGAAGGAGAAGCATACGACTTTGCTCGGCGGTATAGCATTGTGATCATGTCTAGGGAAATGTTTGAACATTTCAGCAAGGAGTCCACTCGATTGAAGACGTTAGCCAAGAAGATTTGGCTGAGAATAAAATAACGATGGACAAACTAAGAGGTAAACTAGAAGAGTTCTTTTAGATGAATTTGCTTAGCGAGGGATGACTTTGAGAACTTCTCCATTTTCTCAAATGTCACGCACACAACCTAGGACTTGTTGCCGGATTGGGAGAACAGTTTGAGTGGATTTGAACGAGAGATGACAGTCCTAGAATTCAAACGAGAATCAACACCAAGTGTCAGTGTGGATGAGTTGGAGACCGTATTGAGCATATTCCAAGCATTCAAAGGGCAAGGTAAACTAGAAGAGTTCTTTTAGATGAATTTGCTTAGCGAGGGATGACTTTGAGAACTTCTCCATTTTCTCAAATGTCACGCACACAACCTAGGACTTGTTGCTGGATTGGGAGAACAATTTGAGTAGATTTGAACGAGAGATGACCGTCCTAGAATTCAAACGAGAATCAACACCAAGTGTCAGTGTGGATGAGTTGGAGACAGTATTGAGCATATTCCAAGCATTCAAAGGGCAAGGTCAAACATAGGCTATTCTGGGCAAAGGAGCATTTATTGCATAGTGGGCATTCATGTCAGCCCACTCTCATGCTGAATGGGCGTGTAGTGGGCATTTATTACCCACTAGGATGGAGGTTCTTTCTGATTGGTCTATGTGGACACGCTCATTAATTAAGATTATTTCTTCTTGCCCTAACCCTAATTAGGGATGATGTGGCACAATTTGGGCTATCAGTTATTTTCTCAATCCGGAGCAAGGAGTCCACTCGATTGAAGAGGTTAGCCGAGAATATTCACCAGGGGATCTCCAACGCAATTGCATCATTATTATCACTGAGATTGGCTGAGAATAAAATAACGATGGACAACCTAAGAGGTAAACTAGAAGAGTTCTTTTAGATGAATTTGCTTAGTGAGGGATGACTTTGAGAACTTCTCCATTTTCTCAAATGTCATGCACACAACCTAGGACTTGTTGCCGGATTGGGAGAATAGTTTGAGTAGATTTGAACGAGAGATGATAGTCCTAGAATTCAAACGAGAATCAGCACCAAGTGTTAGTGTGGACGAGTTGGAGACCGTATTGAGCATATTCCAAGCATTCAAAGGACAAGGTCAAACATAGGCTATTCTGGGCAAAGGAGCATTTATTGCATAGTGGGCATTCATGTCAGCCCACTCTCATGCTAAATGGGCGTGTAGTGGGCATTTATTACCCACTAGGATGGAGGTTCTTTCTGATTGGTCTATGTGGACACACTCATTAATTAAGATTATTTATTCTTGTCCTAACCCTAATTAGGGATGATGTGGCACAATCTGGGCTATCAGTTATTTTTTCAATTCAAGCCATTTATTGTAATCAGGAATCTGTATAAACGCCTCACTTCTCATTTGTAAAGGAGGAAATTCTAAGATTTTTGCTATGAGCTACTGAGACAATAGAGTTTTCATTGAAGTTTTGTGATCACTTGAAGTGTTTGTGTGTGCTTGTTCTCTTATTCCCTCATTTAGATTAGGTTGGTTAGATAAAGTGTTTTGATTTCAATAGAGAATGTGATGATGTTTTGATGAATTTCATGGTTCATACTGTTGATGGTTTACTGATTGTAAGTTGTTGTGCAAAGTTAGCTTGAACCCTCGCTTTTATGGATGCTTAACTTATATCATTCAATGTGCATTGTTCGTCTTGATGGTGTTCGCTGTGGTATGAAAATCACTTGCATAATCCCTTGAAGATTGCCCCAGTTCTTGTGTAGTTGTAGTTTATCTTGGTGAAGCGAAGCTTAGTTATTCTGGAATTTGTCCATCAAAGTAGTATCTTTTGATGTTAGTACCCTTTAAGACTAGAATAGAATTTCTAAACCCTCTTCCCATTTGTTTTCCGCATATTTCTGAAAACCCAAAAAAAAGTACTCTATTGCAATATCTTTCGACAACTCCCACATATTGCATCCACTGAAATCAACTTGATCAAAATGCAAGGCCCCTCGTGATTAACAACAAATCACATTTACCATTGAGCTTACCCACGATCAAGAACTGACACGAAAGGAACCTTGGAATCTATTTTGTGATCTTTCGCAATTTTAGCATACAAACGATTTTGATCAAGAGAGGATGAGATATCTCAATATTTTGTTCTACTATTGGTGGGTCATAAAACACACATCAACAAGTAGGTGTGGCACTTTCTTCCCTGTTAAAAAGGTTGAGTCAAAGCTTGCAAACTAGCTTGCACATCCTCTATGAAGTCCTTGATTTTAATGCCCCCCTCTATGTGCAAATTAGTTGCCCTAATTTTTTGTGCTTGTGTTATAGCTATGCAACCTTTGACCCCTTGACCACCTATCCACAAAAGATGGCAATAAAGTCTAGTATAGTTGCCATAATAATGTTTGTGGCACAAATGACACTCCCATTCCCTACTACCCCTGGAATATTTTTTCTTATCTTTGTCTACTCTTGTGGCGAATTGAAGGACATGTTTCTTGGGATTGAATGGACCTTTTGCAAACTTTTTGAGTGCTTCGGCAAGGCACTCCAAATGGTTAGAGGTTGCTGCCTTGCTACATCCACACTAGTTGAAGTTGAAGACCCCCTATGGTTGAAGTTGAAGACCCCCTATGGTTGCCCTAGCACTAGGTCTTTTTCCTTGAGATGTTTGAGTTTCTTGCATTTCCACATCCATGATATCACTACTCCCCTCACTCTCACTGCTGCTGCTCATGAATATGAAATGTAAAATAGTGCTGCAAGTTCTAAATTTTTTTTAAAAATACTCAAAATGCCCTCCCTATGTGTTGCACAATGCAAAATAAATGAAAAATGAAAAAAATGGCCATAAGCATGGAAGATGAAAAACATCCCTGGAATGAAGAAGATTTTATGGCAAACCCTCCTCTTGCAACTCCAAAAATCTCCTCTCTATTTGCTGCTCCACACTTCTTCTACCTGCCAAATGATGAAATGAATAAAACTTTTTACCATTTCATATTTTATCTCTCCATTTAGGGTTTCAAATATTTTATTAATCTTCTTACCCCTAGTAGGGCCCGCACAAAACCAAAAAAAATTGACTTTTCACATGTTCAACGGCCACATAATATGGTTGGGCAGTAGGGGACTGGGACTAGATTCTGTCCCGAGGATGGTCAAGGGATGGCAATGTCGTCCCCAATACGGAATTTTGTTCCCCCCGGTCCGTTTTCTCTACCAAACGCCATTTCAGGGACGGTACTCGAATTTAACATTTCGGGATGCAACAGGGTACGGGAAAAATCTATCCTCGCATCCCCGTTCTATACCAAGGATGGGGGCAGGTCCAAAAGGGCAGGGGATGCGTCCCCATGGAGCATAGTCTGAATCATCTTGAGAAAATTACATAAGTCCCTTTGTGTTACCAGCATATCACAATGACCATTGAGCTTATCCACAAGTCAAGACCTAACATAAAAGAACCTTGGAGTCACCTATATGATCTTTCGCAATCTTAGCATACACGGGATTTTGGTCAAGAGAGGATAAGATACCCTCGTATTTTATTCTGCGTTGGTGTGGTCACAAAACACCCATCAACATATTGATTGAATTTCTCTCATGCAATCTATTTCAATTGCTTAATAAAATAAGCACCAACTTAGAATGAGCTTAAAACTTTACCACAAAGTTTAATGATCAATTAGAATTGGTGTATACATGTTATTTAGTAGTGTAAATGGTTATCCTCCTTCCCCTGAGTGTTCTTGTTTTCGTCACATAGCAATTCAATGTAATTGTCTTTTCTTTCTTTCTATTTGGATATAGCTTTTCTATAGCAATTTAATGTAAATGAATTGTCAATTCTCCCAATTCCATATGCCAGCATTTAAATTTATTGCCAATTCCAATTCTATTTACTACATAGTTCAACATTTCACTATTTTCAAGTTGTTCTAAAACTTTCCAATTATGAATGTTGATTTAGCTACCTTTTGTGAAGAAACATGGATTTTATTATTAGTTTTCCATCCTGCGCTGTGTCCTTCAAATGAACAGCCCAATGTGGATGGTGTTTGGTTTGGGTCAGATTGATGATAATTTTATAAATAATTTTAAGATCCAGAACTATATTCAAATGTACCTACGGAATGATGTGCAGATTATAATTTTATCAATTTTAAGGACCTATATCTATGACAAGGGAATGAATATGGTTATTTTCACATGCATATCACTCTTTATGTTTTGAAAACCTAGATAAGATCTCTAACTAGTAACAAAATGGAAATTAAAATCACATCCAATATATTTAAGGCTTTTCTTCATCGTATGAAGGTAGCTGCATTGAAATGGAGTGATAAAAATTGTTAGTATTTTCCAGATTTTAACAAGGAATATGTCAATCTATAGAGATCTATCAAAACTAAGCACAGGAAATAGAAAGAAGAAATAACCAAGATAGGAGAGATAGTACCCAGAAATCAAGATTCACAATATGACTTCAATATGTG
>MU227781.1:1603854-1622308 GCA_018584345.1 Thuja plicata | reverse complement strand
TCCCTTTGAAAATTATCTCTGTGTATGTTTAAAGCCTGAGTCTTGGCGACTGAGCGCCTATGCATCCTCCTTTTTATTTATTCCTTCATCGCACAGTCGCTGGCTGTTTAAATTGACCTTTTAGATTCTGAGCGACTGAGCGACATCCATTTCTTCATTGCATATTCGATCCGATCGCACACTCGCGCCACCTTTTGCTCTGTTTTCATCTCGTGCGCGAGTGGGCGATGACATCTGTTTTTCTGATTGGTCGCCAACTCGCGAGCTTGAAAATTTCACTCTGTTACTGACTGCGAGCGCGCGACAATGCACCTCTTGATTAGTTGCCAACTCGTATCTTCCATTTTCCGTGGACCTGCGGAAAAACAGAAGCAGGGTGCGCTTCTTTGCTTGCGGAAAATACCAACTAAGGTAGAATTCCGTCAAGCCTTTTCGGAAAAATACCTTCGCAGGTAGAATTCCGCCACGGAGAATCGGAATTTCAATTCTCCGCCTTGAGTCTTTTTTGGCTCCGAAAACTTGAGAAAGTGCCTCGAAAACCTATTGTGTGGGGTCCACCACAGCGCTCTTTCCCTTCTGCCTTTTCGGAAAATCACCTGAGAGGTGCGAAACCCGCACAAGGCAAAATTCCTCTCTTTTTCCCCTTTTCAGAAAATTACCTTCGCAGGTAGAATTCCAAAAAGCCTTTTCGGAAAATTACCTTCGCAGGTAGAATTCCGACAAGCCTTTTCGGAAAATTACCTTTGCAGGTAGAATTCCGCCAAGCCTTGGTACCGAAAATCGGTAACATGTGTAAAATGATAAATTCTCAGTGTTTATCCTACTAGGACGTAGGTTGAGGAACTCAGCACAACGGGATGGTGCAAGAGATCATTCCATCACTTGCTATAATGTTTACACCAGCCTTTATTCCCACGTAAACATTGGATATAAGCCTGTAAATTGAACAGCGTGAATAATCAGATTGGATATTGTCAAGAACTTGGAGAATAAGACTCCTCAGAGGAGAATGCTTGAGGAGATCCTCATGGCATAACTGCATTCTCTGTATTGGATCTGAAACTCTAATATAGTTTACTATAATGGATATCAGAAAGGGATGGAGAGCCTCTGTAGTGGTGTGTATGTGGTGGGTGGTTCTTGTATCAGCTCAGAAAGAAATAAAAGTACTAAGTAGTTATGAATTCACCCCTAGATTCATATTAGGTACAGCCTCTGCTTTATATCAGTATGAAGGAGCTGCAAGGGAAGGAGGAAGAGGCCCAAGCATTTGGGATACTCCCATACCCCAGATTAACTTTTACTTTCTATATACCCCAGATTAACTTTTACTTTCTATACATCTATTTGTCTGCATCATCCAGCTCTATCGATTGAATCTCTCTCATGCAATCTATTTAAGTAGCTTAATAAAAAAAGCACCAATCTTAGAATGAGCTTAAAAATTAACAAAAAGTTTAATGATCAATTGGAATTGGTGTATAAACATTAATTAGCAGTGTAAATGGGAATCTTCCTTCCCCTCGGTGTTCTTATCTTTCTATTTGGATATAACTTTTCTATAACAATTTAATGTAAACGAATTGCCAATGCTCCCAATTCTATACACCAGCATTTAAAGTTATTGTTAGTTCTTCGCAATTCTAATTACACAGCTCAACACTTCACTACTCTCAAATTGTCCTAAAACTATGCAATTATGAAATGTTGATTTAACTACGTTTTGTAAACAAGTATGGATTATTTTTATGATTTTTCCATCCTACTGTGTGTTTAGCGGTTCAATTTCCCATCCTTCAAATGAACAACCTACTGTGGATGGTATTTGGGTTGGGCCAAATCGGTGATTTACAAATAACTTTTAAGATCCAAAACTGTATTCCAAAGTACGCATGGAATGATGTGCAGATGATAATTTCATAAAATTTGAGATGTACCTGTATCTAAGACAAGAAAAGGGATTTGGATATTTTCACATGCATATCACTCTTAAGTTTTGAAAAGCTAGAAAAGATAGAACAGATATGCAATACAGTCTCTAACCAGTAATAAAATGGAAATTACAATCACACCCAATATATTCAAGGCTTTTCTTCATCATATGAGGCTAGCTGCAATGAAATGGAGTGATAAAAATTAGACGAGTTTTTCAAAATTCTGTTGCCATACTCCACAGATAACCTAGGCATGTCTACGAGGATATGCTCAGTGCATGCCACTACAGTTGTATAATTAGTACTCAATTATCATTTTAGATATGTATTATGATTAGTACCCATGTCATGCACAAATAGCTTCAACATTCATGCCAGCCCTGTCAATATAGAAGCATAATGAAGCACAAAGCTCGAATGCTAGTTCGGGCGTAATGAAAAATCCTAGAGGGATGTACAAGCTAGGGCCAAAGGTAGACAATAGCATCCTTCAAAAACTTTAAAAGGGTCCATTTAAAAATCTCTAGTTGTGAATTGCCAAGTTTTTTGTGGAAATTGTCCTATCATGTGTCAAGCAAAAATGCAAATAATATATATGTCAATGCAGAGACGAGACAAACATACCTGAGTTCACAGAGCAGCTTTAAGGTCGATTTCGTTCTTGGAGCCACCTATTCGTTAAGGTCCTTCCCAGATCTGTTGCAAAGTCTTCACAGCCGCATCGCGGAGTCACTACCCTTGAGGAGAACCCTTTTTCGGGAGAGATTTCAGGTTCATATCACAGGTAATGAGATATTCCTCCTAAGGAAAAATAAATTTCCATTTTAGACTTTCAAACAATCCCACAAATCAAAATTCAAGAATTCAAAACCAGAACGAAGACGAAGGGGAAAAGGAAAACACATAACAAAAATTCAAGAATTCAAAACCAGAACGAAGACGAAGGGGAAAAGGAAAACAGATAACAAAAATTCAAAACCAGAACGAAAGACAAAAATAAAAGGCATGGCCATGCCAAGAGAAACAAAAATGGTGAACAATCTGCCTTTTCTCAATTAAACTGCCCATAAATAGAAGAGGAGTAATCTTGCTTTTTCAAACGGTAATATTCATAAATAACGACCATGAACACAATCATGCTTTCTCAAACAGTAATACACGAGGTGAAATCAAGATATATAGATGCAAATTCCATGGTTTTTTTATTAAAGTCGGTGTATTAGATAATATTTTTATTACGTCCAAAAGGCATTTCATATCGGACAGGTAGGGCTGACAGTCAAATTCTAGGCCTGCCGGAAGTGTATAAATTTGTAAACACATACCACACAGGTATTGGCTAAATAGCAGACTAAAACGTAAAACATAATAAGGAAGTTGAAAAAAAGTTGAAAAAAAAACTAAGTGTCCCCCTTGGTAAGAAATACGTTTTAGTCTGCTGCATAGACGTTTCCACACAGACACATATTTGATATGTCTAGCAATCAATATATTTTTTATTATTAAAATCTTACTGTTTTAAGGGGCTTTATAATGAATGGGGAGTGGGTTTAAGCGCATTTGAGTATTGATGGCATGACATTCAGTACTTTGTAATTTAGGTTTCGGTAAAAAAAAAATTAATTATAAATTTAATTTAACAAATAGTTTGTTTAAAATAAAATATATATAGTTTAGTTAAATATTATTATATTTTATATTATAATATATTTATATCATTTTAAGTTATATTATATTTTATAATAAATTCATATAATATTAGATTAGATTAGTTTAGTGTAGAATATAATATTAATTAAACATTTAATATTAATGTTATTAAAATTAAAATAAAATTTAAAATTATAGACATGAGATTGCATATGTTATTAAATATTTTTAAGTAAATGATCAAAATTGTATAATATTTATTGATAAAAAATAATTAATATTTTTTTTCTATTGCATATAAAGTATAAATAGTTTGTACAAAACCTATGGTAATGTGCTTTCGAGTATTACATAATGTCTCAGTACTACTGAGAGCTACAAAATTCAGATATTACATTGATAACCAAGTTGAATGTCAAAAAAGAGCAGGAAATGGAACTAGGGAGAACTTTCCCCTTCCTCTTCTTCAACATCATTAGAGTCCGAGGAGACTGAGTTGTAGCCAATGATATTGAAGGATATGTCTCCTCCTTGGACACTCCCCTCTGTTGGGTTCACTGGTACTTTCATCTGTCCTGATTGTTTCAGTTGTTGAATGAATTCAGCTAAGGTGATCTCAAACTCATCTTTGTCTTTCATGGTGGTGTAACCATGGGCTATCTCAGACTTCTCAATGGTGACTTTTCCTTCTCTCAGCACCTGCAAGGATTTGCTCTCCTTCATCTTTACGACCACGAAGACCTACATAGCAATATCAAAGTAAATGAGTCTCCTGCGAGACTTAGTAAGGTTCTTGTCCTTTCCTGCAAGTACATCATTATTTCGAGCCTTCCAGATGTTCCATAAAATAACAGAAGATAATAAAGACCAAAATGTGTTACAAAATTTGTTGCTATTAATAGTACCAGAAATAATATTCAGGGCATTGAAATTAGTATTATATGTTAGGCCAAACATGTTCCAAACCTCAGAGGCAAAGAAGCATTCAAAGAAGACATGAGCTATACACTCTTGATGTTTACAGACCAGACAGATGTTGGGTTCCCCCCCAGGTTTCTTGAATGGCAGTTTATGAAGAAAGAGTTTCCACAGAAAGCAAGAGATCTTTGGTTCCACTGGTCTGCTCCATAGGAGCCTAATGTATTTGTTCCAATCTAGGTCTTGGGCCTCTAGGCCCCATTTGAGGTTAACATGGGAGAAGATATTAGTGTTAGCAGTCAAGAGCTGGTAGATATACCTGGATTTACCAAGGTGGAGAGGAGTGTTATCAAGGCAAAGGAGTTGGAAATCACAGAGGGAATCAGAGCAACATCCCTTACTGGGACCTAATGACTCAAATGCAGCAAAGAGTACATAGAAGGTTCTCCATTGAGATATGGAGAAACTGTATTTGGATTCAAGTAGCTCCCAGTGGGGAAGAGTTACCTGCTGGATTAAATCATTGAATGTAGCAACTCCTCTCGCCGCCCACTTCCTTGCTGAACATCCCTGCAGTAGTGCCAATGGTGTGTCCCCATGCTTCAAGTTCCACCAGATAGATTTAAATCCATAAATATTACCACTCTTTTCCATCGGCCCCTTATTGCTCAAAAATCTCTTAACATATTTCTAAGCCTTCCAAATACTTTTGAAAACATTGGAGCCTTGAACAGCCACATTGGCATCAATTGTGAGGATGTCAGAGAAGCATAGCTTCTGCCACCCTCTAGACCTGGAAGTGTGAGCCAAATGCAAATTGTTCCTCACCAGTACTTTCCATGGCTCACTCCCCTCAGCTGCTTTAGCTATCCACTTGATTGCAAGAGTTGTACCCCGTGATCTCAGATCTTTGAGGCTCAGTCCCCCCAAGACCTATCCCTAGAGAACCATTCCCAGGAGACCGTGTGCATCCTCTTATTACCCGTGCCGTCAAACCAGAGAAAATCTCTGATAACCTTCTAGATAGAGTTAAACTAATGCTGGTTGAAGAGCCACATAGAAGAGAAATAGATAGGGTAGGAGGAAAGAATATTCTGACAGACTTGAAACCTACCAGGAAATGAAAGAAGGTTGTTATCCCATTTGGTGAGCTTTCTATTAATCTTTTCATTGATTCATTCCCACATCTGATTGAGATTAGGAGAGATAGCAAAGGGGGTCCCTAAATATCTGACTACATGGTTAGGCTCTCCCCACTGAAATTCAAAGTCACCCCACCAATCAGGAGGGTCATGTTCACAACCTAGCATAATAGATTTGGGAAGAGAGACTTTGTTGCCTGAGGCTTTGCAGAATATGTCTAGTTTGGTCATCAGAAATCTCATATTATCTTCATCAAGGTGTAGGAGAATGGAAGTGTCATCAGTAAATTGGATGTTGGAGACTTATTGGTTATTGGGGAGAAGGATGCCTTTCACCCTTGGGGAGAGCGAGTCATCTCTAAGGAGGTAGTGGAGAGAGTCAACAACAATGATAAACAGGGAGAGGGCAAGGGGGCACCCTTGCCTGATAGATCTAGAGAGACCAAAGAAATCAGACCTGACTCCATTCACTTATACTGTAGCCATAGCACCATATAGGAGTACTGAGACCATCCTGCAGTAGTAGGGAGGAAATCCTAAAGCTTCCAGCATCATGATGAAAAATCTCCATTCTATCCTATCATAGGCTTTCTCATAATCAATGAGGAGCATGGCACACTTTTGATCTGACACCTTTGCCCATTCTAGAGCCTCCCAACATGTAATAATATTTTCAAGGATGTATCTCTCCTTGAAAAAACCAATTTGGGTGAAGTTAATAACTGAGGGAAGGAGGCTCTCAATTCTCAAAGCCAAGGTTTTGGCCAGAATCTTGTAGAGTACATTGAGGAGGGTAATAGGCCTCCAATTTTTAATCAACAATCTGTCTCCATCCTTAGGTAAGCTTTATGAGTCTCGCATTTAGGGTGGGGCCAAGAGTGCCTGCTTCAATAGCTTCATTGTAAACTCTAAGAAGCCTAGGGCCAATCCAATCTATGTTAGCCTAGTAGAATTCTATAGGAAGTTTGTCAAGCCCAGGTGCTTTATCATTGGCCATCTTCCTGATGGAGATGCAGATTTCCTCCACAGAAAGCTCCTTGTTCAACTTATATGCCTCCATTTACCCTACCCTCTTAGGGATGAGGCCTTTGATCTTGTCCCTGGCAGACTCCCTGGATATGACTGAGTCTTCTGATGTAAATAATTCTCTATAAAATCTGTAGAAAGCATTGACAATCTCTTGTTGCGAGGTAATGACAACATCCTAATCTCTAATGCATGCAATATTATCTCTGGCCTCTTTCTTCTTTAAAGTATGAAAGAAAAATTTAGAACCTTTATCTCCTAGATTATTCCAGTTGATTCTGACTCTTATCTATGCTCTTCTGGTTATGGCTAATTGTAATCTCCTGAGGGAGTCTCTATAGGTAATTACATAGTAAAGAAACTCTATGGAAGAGGGGGATTCTTGTATCTGGGCTTCAGCCTCTTGAAGAGACTCAACAAGTTTGTACTCTTTAAATTTAGAGTCTTTGGCTTTCTTAGTCCCAACTTATTTGAGCATATTCTGCCAAGAAACTGTGGTTTGGGTCCATTTGTCAATATCAGTGTCATGCTAAGCTACATGTTCATTGTACCATGCTATGATTTTAACAACCTATACCTCTTCATCTACCAAGAGGGATGTATTAAGGGTAAATCCTTGCTTCCTAGGAGTTTCAGAGCCTTGATCCTTAATAATCTGAATAGAAGTAAAAATAGGGTGGTGATCAAACAAGGTGAATGGAAACACTTTCACACAATTATCCTCAGGTGGGGGGGGGGACAGCTGAAGTGGTTCTTAGTGAGGTAGAATCTATCCAACCTTGATTATATTCTCTTATCCCCTCTCTGTAAGTTTGACCAGGTATACTAGACTCCTTTTGACTCCCCTTTATTACCAGCCAGCTGATCAAATAAGTTAAGTTTGTTGATCATCCTGGTCCAAAAGAGTGGTTCATTGCCTTTCAACTCAAATCTCTGCCCACCCAACTTGTCTTGAGCTCTCTCCACCATGTTAAAGTCTCCTGCAAGGATCCATGAAACAGAACCCAAATCTGCTATCCACCTCCACAACTCAATTTTGCCACTGTGATCGTTGGGGGCATAAATAAAGCACACCCCAAATTTTGTCCCATCTAGCTTAAATATGATCCAGACTGCCCTATTGCAGGGGGAGATTCCCCACTCCTAGACAACATTCTTCCATTTGGGGCCTACCAGAATGGAGACCCCTCCCCTACCTCTAGGGTGTTTGGAAGAGAAAGCATTAGCATCCTTCCAAATACACTTGAGGGCAATGTCTAGCTCAAATCTTGTTGCCTTCACTTCTTGGAGCATGAGAATGTCCAAGTTTTTATGGGAATTAAGAAGTCTCTTAACCACATATTTCTTTCCAGAGTCCTCTAGCCCTCTGACATTCCAAGAAGCACATTTTATATTCATGACATAATCTCACTTATCAGTATCCATGGGTTTCCTAAATCCTTTGAAGCATTTAGGGATATCCACTATAGGGGTTTTAGACATTTTCGGGTTCCCACTGGAGAGAGGGGAGGTCTACCCCTCTTCTTCTTCTTAATGACGCCTTCACCAGATTTTGCAAAACTAATACTCAAATTATTCGGCTTGTTACCCTTAGAGGTGTCAACAGTAAATACAAAAGACTCATCCTTAGCAATGCCCTATGGATCATCACTAGTCTTGTCAATCTCTCCTTCCTCAAGCTCAAGCTCCTTCCTTTGAGTTGGGTCCACCTTTTTCCTCCCTATAGGGAGGGTAGAATCCTCCTCTGGCCTCCTCGCTTTATCTACATAGATCCATCGATCAGGTGGGGGTGGAAGCGGAGGGGGCGCAGGGATAATGACAATTGATAATGCATTAAGTCTATCATTAATATTTGTGGTGGTGGGAGGGGTGGCCCCTCCCATTCCATCACCTTGATCGGGATACAAGGCCTCCTCTAATGGGGATGAGGGCACAAAAGGGCCTCGAGGATATCCTATCCTTCTCATAGGAAAAGCAAGGGATGCATCCAACTTAGAGGACGACCCTTGACCTTGGGGAAGAATGGAGTACACTTTCCATTTAGGTTGAACAATGCCTTTATTCTTCAATTCTTTGTCTCTAATTTTTCCAATGGCAAGTTGTTGGGCATTTTTGGTTGTATGTTTTCATTTCTGTTTCAAACCATTTAATCCAAAATCTAGGGTTTCAATACTGGGAAGATCTTCAAGGGGTTTTGGGATCACAGAGTCCTACTGGAGAGGTTCGGGTCGTGTATCAAATTGCCCTTTTAATTTATCCAAGGTAGCACTTCGGGATGCAGAATCCTGCTTCCATTCTAGGGGGCGAAATGTGGACCAGGGGGAGGATTAGGGTTAACACTGGGTGTAGAGGCTGTCAAATCCATGGCGGGGTTACTCTCAAGTTCAAGTTTAGGTTTAGGAGGTGCTTTAGAATGCACAAGATTCCTCTTTTTCATAATAGGGAAGTCTTTCTTCTTGTGTCCTTCTTTCCTACAGATAAAACAACCATTGAATCCACCCAGGAAGGTGATCGAGAAATAGATTGGGGAAGAATCTAGGTCAAACTGCAGGGTTTCATGGATCTCAACCCCAGGCTTGACAGATACGAGGACTTGGATGTCCGTGTTAGGGATAAGAACATTAGATTAGTAAATCCTAAGCACTTTGCCAATTGGTTCCAGAGCAAGAGGAAGAAGATTCAAAAGGAATGGAGGGAGGTTGCTAATGATCAGCCACCTAGGGTGAGACAATGCCAGAACTTCATCTTGGGAGGCATCGAGTGACCAGGGAAAGGCCCTAAACTTGCAAGGACCAACTCGCCAGAACTGCTTATCAACTATGGATTTATGTGATTTAGGGTCACAGAGAAACAAGATAAATAAACCCTTTTGAAGCATATGACAATAGGAAAAATGATAACCCATCTTCTGACCCCAAGTCTTTTGGAACAACTCATTAAGAAAATTTCTTGAAGGAATTTTGGTAACATCTAAAGCAACAAAAAAAATAGCACATTCCTTAAGCCTAGAATTCTCCTGATCAATAGCAACACCCATTTGAAGATTCATCTTAATAATCAACTTGGGAGGAATAGTAACCTTACCTCCATCTCCTGCACCAACGATAGCTTCCTGGGCTCCACTCATGAGAAAGGCGGCTCCTTCTGACAATTTGCACTCATTTTGGACGGCTTGTTTGAAGGATTTCATCCTAGGTGGGTAGGACTGCTCCTCTCCATCTTTGGAATGTTGAACATTGTCTCCTGAATCACTAAGCGAGGCCGGGGGCTGCAAACAAGAATCCAGGATGAGGCTTCTAACGGTGCAGGAATGGTTTGAATGAACATCTCTTGCGGGTGTATTGACGATTGGAGCCAAGTTGGGAGTTAATGTTCCTGGCGAAGTAGATGCCATTAATGGCAGGCTGCTGAGTCCCGTGGGAAGTCAAATCAAACGGGTCTATGGTACTAGGGTTAGGAGGAGGCCGCATCGAGTTGCAGAGCCATCAAGTTCAAAAACTCAAATCCTTGTGGTCTTCGCTCAATATTTTTTCTTTCAATTGTATAAATTATTTTTTATAATTTAAATTATCTTAAAAATTAATTTTAATATAATGTTGTGTATATAAAATAATAAACAAATGAAAAATAAACATTTTTAGCTATTCAAATTATTCTAAAAATAAAGTTATTCAATTTTTACACAATGTAAATCAGAATGTAATTTTAATTTATTTAAGCACTATATGATATTAGATCACACATTCTAAATAAATTACTTTATTTCTATTACACTCACACACACTCTTTCTCCCTTCATATCTATATATCTATATCTCTCACTGGTAATAAGTAACTGCTTATACCATGTCCCCATGTGGCTACTTAAATGATTTTTCTCCTTAAATTTAAGCAGTAGACTGTTCCCATGCAAATTAAAAATTGTGGGAAATGGAAAATTTAGAATCTTTTCCTATTTTTGTGGAGCACCTATTTTTTAGCAAATAAGGGTGTGGTCTCATGGAAGGGGCTTCCTAGAAAATTTCAGTGGGCGTTGCTGAGACTTTTTAGGATTATTTTAAACTGGGAGGTCCCATGAATTTTGTATTGGAGTTCATGTTTAAATTTTTAAGCTCCACAATTTATGGAAGTTGGTGGTCTCATTAATTTTTTAATTTACTATATTCAATTCAAGTGACTAAATAAATTCAAATATAGAAAAAAATCTATTGATAAGAATTTTTTTTTAAATGATTGACAAGTGGCAGAAAAAAAAAAAAAAGCCTAAGCTGGTGGGGCAAATTTTAGCCCCCCGCCTTTTCAACCTGCTTAAATTTGCAGCTCTAAATTGTAGCTTGCTACTTTTGAGGAAAAGATTCAGTTTAATCCTTTAGTGTAATATTTTTTTGACATGATGGGACCTCCTGATCCATAAAAATAGATCATGAAGCCCCCTCATGGGACTGCACCCTAAAAATAAGTTGTGGGGGGGGGGGGGCTGAAAATANAAAAATAAGTTGGGGGGGGGGGGGGGCTGAAAATAAGCAGCAACTACTTATTGAAAATAATGAAAGGTGGCTTAATAAAATTCTTTCCCTCCTTTATTTTCTATGGGTGCTTAAAAATAAGCAGCAAAATTAAATCTGCATGGGGTCACCAACTCCACATTTTACTTTCGTGGGGCCTCGAGCTCCACAAATTACTCCTAAAAATGTTTAGCAATTATTTTTTTGTGTAACCTTAAGGTGTTCCCACGACCTATCTTGACCTAGCATCCTGTATCAAGGGATGAACCAAACCGCCCGCAAACCAGGTTCATCGGGCAAATTCAGGTGAGAGTCGAACCTGAAACTATGATTCGTCCACCCACAGCCTAACTTCGCTACCCATGTAGACATGTTTAGCAATTGTTGCTAGCCAAAATAAGCCTAGCAACTGCATGATAACATGCCCTTAGTCAAAATGTACTAACTTTTTAAATTGCAAGAGAGATTATCCAATTTTAGGCTTTAATTAATTTTCAAGTATTTTTATCTCTTTAAATTATTTAAAGATGGGATAAAATATATTTTGATTTAACTATGTGAAATTTTACATTTCTATATTTTCTAGAACATTTGTCTTTGAGGAGTTATTCTAAGTTACCTAAAGACTTAGTGGATTCAAAATTGGGTTAAACCTAATTAATATTTATTTCAATTCAAAGTTAGTCTAGAGACTTTAAGTGATCCAATTAAAAATCATATCCAAATCTAGATTATTCCTCTATTTAATCAATCTTTATTCAATGGATCCCTATCATTGATTAATTTATTTTGGTTGATAGGTGTTAAGCTTGGCATGGTATTTTGTGAAATGGGCTCTTATGAGCTTCCAACAAAGTGCTAGTAGTCATAAATAGATAATGTGGACTATAGAAAGGTGTAAGATGGTGACACATATCTTCTTCACATCTCATATTTATTTGATTAATCTCATGCATCATGCTCCATGTATAGCTTATGTTTTTGATATTTGGTAATGCACAAGTAAGTTGAAGTCTTGATGAATGAATAATCATCATATGTCCTTCCAATTAATGTAGTCATGTGAATTGAATAGTGTCTCATGTACCCAAATCCAACTGGAGAAAATGTGAGGGAGATTGGTGTAAGTTCTATACTTGTCTATAATGACTAACTACTTAGATGTGGACTCAAGATAAAGTAGTTTGCCCCAAATCCAAATGGGTTTGAAATGAAACTAGAATTAGTTAATTATTCTTCTTTACCTAGATACCAAGAGATGGATCTTTAGCGAAGTTTGGTTGCATATGAAATTGGCAACAAAATGAAATAGAAGAAAACCACATTTCAAGTGGGCCCTCATAATCCTTGTTGTCTCAAAAATGATTATAATAAATTGTAAGTCTATTTAAACCATATAATGCCTTCCACATCTATAATGCTTCAAATGATAATAAAACTAAAATTTTCCTATGCTTAGCAAGATATTAAATTCAAGTATTCATATAAGGATTCTATAAGATAAACAAAGATAATGCACATAGGAAAAAAAATATGATAAAAATATAATGTTTTATATTGTTTGTGTAGTGCCACTTCAATAGGTCAAACTTCAAACAGAACATACACTTCAGTTACAAGTATCCTAGATACCTTCAAATTAAAAGGTTGTTAAAATATAAGGATCATGCTAAAGACATTGCTACTATCTTGATGCATATACTTGTTCTAATTTAACATTTGAGTAACTTACAAAGCATATGTACCCAATATAATAATAACCAATTATTATTCTCAATAACATACAATCTAACTACAAGTATCCAAGATACCTTTCAATTGAGAGGTTATTAAAATATAAGGGTATTAATGAAGACAATTACTACTTGTAGACACCTAAAAGTATCCTTAATTAAATAAATATTTTATTTATTTAATTATTTTACTTTAATCTCTTCTACTAATTAAATTTAAAAAATTATAAGAAATAGGTTGTATCCAAATAATTGTATTAATTATAAATATATGTTCCAATCTAGCTCACTAGGGGCACCGATAGGAAAGAGTCGGTGGAGAAAAACTCTGGTCTTGCCCTAAAAATAAAGAAGATTGTAGTTCGTAAACAACCATACATCTTGATTACCAGTTTGGGTTATTGATGAAGGCTGAAGTGGCCTCATTTACATAATCAATCCAATAGATTTACAATACAATAATTTATGATCATGGATTACAATGCTACGTCTTATAATATCTAATCATACATATGAAGTTTGCTTGAGTAATCTTCTCACCTATAAAATGCAGTAGTTGATACTGTAATATATTGAATCCCATATGTTAACCAATTCAACATGAGGAGAACATGAATGTAGTGTAATTCATCATGACTTCCCTTGGATCTTCTGAGCCTTTCTAAATCCAGGTAATTGTATTCCAGCATTTCAACAGAGAGCTTCTTCTAAACATCTTAACTATCTATTAGTTTATCAAAAAACATTATAATACAACTACTCCATATATGTTAAGACTCACTATACATGTGAATAGTGTTAGTTATAAACAAAATCCCACTAGTAGTCTTCAATATAAAAGTTCTTCACTAGTCATACTAGTCAGCAAGCAATAAGCTCTTATCAATATACATATAGCATTGTCATTGTATAAATCTCAAGCATGTGTTACCTTCTAGGAGGAAGGATGACCATGTTTGATAGTTGGGCAGCTTCTTGATGTTCATCAATATTTATTCTATGCTAATATAAGAACTCAGTCTGAATCATCTACCTTGTTCAAATAGGCATCTAAAGATTAATTTTACAAAAATAAAGAAAATAGAGATATCTAAGCATTAAGCCACTGAAACAAATAAAGCTTCCTCTCATCCATGCATTATGCCCAAAAATCATAAGCATCTGACCTAGATCATGGAATTAGCATATTTTATATACATATATATTCTGAAGTATATCTCACACTCACACACACACACACACACACACACACACACACACACACACACACACACACACACACACATCCTATGGAANAATCATAAGCATCTGACCTAGATCATGGAATTAGCATATTTTATATACATATATATTCTGAAGTATATCTCACACTCACACACACACACACACACACACACATCCTATGGAATTCCATACTACATATGACTTAGAACCTCTTATTGCTTATAAAAAAACATTTCCAAGATAAAGATGACCTTATAATCCGAGGCACCATGCTTGAAATAATCACAATGAGATAAAATATGTCAAATTCACAAGATTACAAGAATGAATCAAAAACCTCTTATTTTACCAATTGTTACGAATGTCTAGTAGTATGCAATGTGAAAGAAAAACCTTTCTCCCACCAGGAATAAAAAGTAAGGGAACCACATAAACTAGCTATAGTGTACCATCTTATAAGGGTTCTAACAAACTGAAATCAACATAAATGGTAAAGTTATATCCCAAACCCATAAGCTCTTGTTGAAATGGATAAGACCTTCTTATCAACTAATATCATGATTACATAAGTGACTCAATATTGAATTCCATTAATAAGAGAATAACACATGATTACTAGAAAGGGATATCAATGCTGGTAGCCCGAAGCCAAATCACTTGCTATATGGCTAAATTAAAAGACTAGTAGAATCTCATACACCCAAGTCACCCTGAATAAGCTACACTAATGACAAAGGAGAATATTAAACATATTTATACATGATACAAAGAGTAGGAAGCAAATGTTATTGAATCGAGATTATCATAAGCATGAAAATCAACACCTAACTAGCCATAGCCTGAGAATATGTAAGTTTAATATGCAAATGTGTATCTATGATTCAAACTTTTATATATATATATATATATACACACACACACACACACACATCACCCAGAAGGGCTATGAAACAAAATCTAAATATATCCATACACTATCAGGAGAACCATTCATTATAAATCCATCTTAAAGATAAAGAAAAAGTTTGAAGTCTTGCTGACCATCTAAAAGTCTACGTGATGACTAATTATGTGGAAATTATTAATCCAAATATGCGATTTTAAAATTATATTATTCTTGGATGCCTGACTATAGCCAATCAAGTAATACCCTTGGTAGAGTCTTAGGACTAAAGTGCTTCTATCTAGAAATCATGCAACTTAATTGAGGAACATCTAAATCCTCAATCTGAAGGTCATATGCCCCTTGATTAGCCAATTCATCTGCTAATGTATTAACTTCTCTATAAATATGATTAATTGCATCCTCTTTAAAGTTATTTAACAATTCTAAAGCTCTTGTTAGAATGTGAAGTTGATGCTTTCTAATGGTGGTGTCATTAATGTCAACATACTTATATCTCAGCCTTTTTTGTATCGGTTACTATGTTTTTTGGCATAGTGGTGTATTGGTTGTTGTGTACAGACATATTGGCGTATTACCTAGAGTGTCTAGCATATCGATTGGAGTGTTTGGCATGTTCACTGATAGCTTGTGGTCCCTGGAATCTACATTGTGGAAGATTATATATTTTTGGTTCGATCCTATGTAGATGTGTTTCGATCCAAGATTTGGTTTTGTAATGTGTACCTTAGAGAAGGTGTTGTGTAGTGCAGTGTGTTGTATTGGTCAAGGTGGTCCTCATTTCATTCCTTCCCACTGCGGGAATGTTTTGGTATGACCTATTTCAAATTTTGAAGTCAACATTGTTGATCACATGATGTTGTATAAGTAAGGCATGAACATAAGCAAGATAGAAGAATATACAAGTGATATACAAGTGTATACATATGTGGCTTATGTGTGGAGTATATAAAAAGTGACTATGAATTCAAGCGAAGGAGTTTTGTGTTCGTGCAAAGTGGTCTATGGATCTTAGAGGTGGATTTTACTCCTTTTCATATCTTTCAGAAATGAGCCCCTATGTATCGCTAGTGATCTCTGGTGTATTAGTAGTCAGCCCTTGTTTATTGGAAGTGATTCCCTTTATCAACAGTGAGCCGACTAACATTGAGCCTTCTTGTAGTGAGCATTTTTGGTAGTGAGCCTTTGTATCAAATCACCTTTTAGTGTCACCTTAATAGATGTTTTTTTACATTTCATGAGAATTATCTTCTCTATGGTTTTACCCAACTTGGAGTTTCCATATAAAATCTGGTGTTCTTTGTTTCGGTTTTCCTGTGCACTTCATGTTTATATTTTTGTGGATGTTTAATGTGTTAAACTGACAAATCTTAAGTTGTTATTATAACTATTTAAGTGTTAACCGACAGAGAGAAAGTTTTGTAAAGTTGTGTGGGAATAACTGATTCACCTTCCCCCTCTCTGTTAGTCATCCTCTTCAACAATTGGTATCAGAGCCTAGTTCCTCAATGAAGAGATTAACCACTTGAGACAAATCAGATGGCACACAAATAGACTATTCCTATGTTTGATAGATCAGACTACAATTCATGTAAAGATCATATGAAAGGATACCTGGTATTAGTTGGTTACATGACATGGAAGTATGTAGATTCAAAGTATGTTCCTTCATAGAATGGACAAACTACTCTGGATGAAATTGAGGAATATGTGGAAAATGAAAAGACGAGATATGCTATTACTAGTTCTTTATCAAATATTGAATTGGATAAAGTTATTTCATTAAAGACAACTTATGAAGTTTGGGAAAAGTTGAAGGAAATGACAGATTCAAGTTATCTAAGAAGCTGACAACTAAGAGAAATTATGAGAACCTAAGAATGGAAGATGGTGAAGATATTAAAAAATATGTTCAAAGAGTTGAGAATGTATTTAATGAAATCAAGAACCAAGGAGGCACTATTACCGATGAGGACTTCATGGAAAATATTTTGATGATATTATCAGACAATTACAGTGACAAAATTTCAGCAATTATAGAGGTGTATGATCTGAAGAAGTTTACCAAAGAACAATTGTTTGGTACCCTAACCATATTTGAGCTAAGGAAGTTTGGAAGAGACAAGAATAGATCATAGACAACATTCAAAGATACAAAATCAGAAGATGATCCTGACGGTGATAATGAAGAAGAGTTTGAGGCTAACTTTGCAAGGAGATTGAAGAAAGGTACCGACAAGTACAAAGGTATGTTACCCCTATGACTATGATGATGAACAATATATGATGACTATGTTACTCCTGTGTGCTAAAAATGTGTCACACTTCTATGAATCATTCCATCCAAGGTTGCTCAAGAATGAGGCCTCAAATATCGACTCGTAGCTCTCTAGTCATGTAGTGCAAAGGTTTGTAATAGAAGCCTTCAGATTGACCTAGTTGTGCCCATGCAAGTACACCATGAAATAAGAGATTCAATGCATGAGAATGAAAACTATTCTATATGATAAGAATGCATGAAAGGAAATTAATCTAAATGATAACAATGCATGATTATTCTATGAAAGGAAATATGAATCTAATCTACATGAATAGCCATGGATGCAAGAAGGAGACAAGAAAAGAGAAGTTGCAATATCCAAACCAAAGTGCTCAAATTCTCCTCCAAAATTGCTCTCCAAACTTGCAACATAACAATACCTAAAAATTTTATATGAGAATGAGAAGGAGAGGTTTCCTTATAAAGAAAAGTGAACGGTTGAGATTAAGAGGCAAAAAGAAATGAGCAATGGTGGAGATTAAATCTTGATTGATCCATGTGCTCGATAAAAGCAAAAAGCTCACCACTTAGAAAGATGTGATAAAAAAAGGATTTTTATTTAATTTGTATTTAATTTATTTCCTTTTTTCATCAAACGAAGAGCTTTAAGTGGGGATTTTTATTTATTTAATTAAAAGAGGGGTTTTCTTTATAATTAAATAAATTAGAAGAATTTTATTTAATTAAATGGGAGGAATTTATTTTAATTAAATAAGATGAATTTTATTTAATTAAAGGGGAGAAATTTAATTTAATTAAATAAGATGAATTTTATTTAATTAAAAGGGAGATTAAATCTTTTGATTAAATAAAAATGATCAAACCTTAGGAAATATTAAAATAATTGAATTAATTACAATTTGATCAAGGAAATTGATTTGAATTGAAAATATTGCAAAGCATTGATTCAGGAATTTGATAAATTGATAAATGGGGGCCCATAGTCCAGGTGACCATTTTAGGGTGCATAAATTTGCCCCTCTTTGACTAATGTGTGATCATTCTGGGAACACATGTAGTCAAAGAATGCAGTTGAAGTGTGAGATCGATTTGGGATCACAAAACAACACAGACATCAACACCGTTGTAAATAAGTAA
>MU227781.1:1584547-1600821 GCA_018584345.1 Thuja plicata | reverse complement strand
TTTGATGATTTAGAGAGAATATCTTCAATGATGGATTTTGGAACCCATACTTGTCTTGTAGTTTTCTTCTTAGATATCTCTTTTGACTTTATTCCCCCATGTCGATTAGAGGAGACATGGTGATCTTGTTTTTTAGATGGATTCTTGTATTGCTTCTTTTTCTTGTATTGAACATTCAAGTTTCTTCCAAAAGATTTGGGACTTGTGGAGGAAGAAAAAGAATATGGCTGGTGTAGATGGGTGAATGGATGAAAAGGATTCAAGGGTATGAGTCTATGTTGATCTTGAGGAAAGATAGGAGATGGAGGCACGTAAGGACCCAAGATGGATGATGAATTAGGAGGGTTAGGAGGGGAAAGTGAAGGGACATAAGGACCCAAGATGGAAGGAAAACGTGAATCCCTTAGTATTGGTGGAGTATGTTCAAGGATGGACGTGAAAGATGCAAAAGGATAATAAAAAAGTTCATCGGCATGTATATGACAACCAAGGACATCAACATCTTTAGAGTGAGCATTATGATTTTCAATAGGATCGTGAACATCTTGAATAGGAGCACCTTCTTTAATAGGATTGTTCAAAGCTTGAAAAGACTTAGGAAGAGTAGAAAGTGGAAGCAAGCATGGAGTGGTAGAACAAGAAGATGAAAGACTTTGATCTTGAAAAGGATTTTTGGATAGCATAATCGCATAATTTTCCTCTTGATTTTTAATAGGCTTAATATTGGAAGTAACAACACCATTTTTAATAACCTTAATGGAAATATCATCTTTGGAAAGCATAAGTGGGGTAAGGTTATTTTGATTGTCAATAAGCTCAACGATGTAAGTAGTAACTTGATCTTTCTTAGGAGAAGACTTAATACATGGTGGAATGAATGAGAAAGGGCGTGCGGGATCAAAAGAACCATGAAACAGATAAGAGACATCATGAAAAGGATTGGATGACATGGAGGTTTCTTGATCTTGATCTTTCTTTATGTTCTTTTCTTTATCATTTTTAGAGTCCTCTTGACATGGAGCCACTTATAAGGACAAGGAAGCATGTTGGAATCATATGGGAGACTTGGGAAGAGATGGGGAAGGATTATCTAAAGTAGGAATTATAGCATATAAAGGCTTAGGCTCTTTAGGTTTAGCATTATTGAAAGTCTTTGCAGCCAAGTGAAGGTTAGCTTGAGTTTCTTTAAGAGGTAGCCCTTGAGGACAACAATAGGAAATTTCATGAAAAGCATTAGGACTTCTGTCGGATGAAGGATTTGTGGAATATTTGGCAACTTTAGGAGATGTATGAGTATTGGAGGAAGTAGAGGATGGAAGGGAATCATTACAAAACAACGGTTCATCATTAACATGATCTTGCTTGAGAGTGCAATCTTTATTTTCAGCATGAGAATCCTTAGAGGAGAAACTCTTATGATATTTTCATTTAAAATCAGCGTGGTGAAGTTTCTCTTCCTCAATAGAAGCATCAAAGAGGTATTGTTCACAAAACTCATTAAATTCTTGTTCAAATTCAGAGTCATATGGATGACCATCACAATCTATCCAATGGGAACACCCTTTACCAGTATAAACAAGCACACGACAAGGAGGACTCTTAAGAACAAAGGTGTCATAGGTATCACTATATTGTCCATCATTATAGTCATCATAGTCATCAGAGTCATCTTAGCCATCATAGATGGGCGTGTCACTCTTCATGGAAGAGGTATCACAAGGATTGTCACATTTCTCATTATGGTATATCTTGAAAAGAGGAGTATTACTCTTGGGAGAAGTAGAAGAAGAACGAGATCGCGGAGAAGAGGAAAGTGAAGACCTAGTGGAGGAAGAAGACTTAGATGATAAGGACAGATGAGAAGACTTAGAAGATGAAATATGTTTGGAAGAAAGAAGTTGTGAAAAGATTATATGTATGATCCTAGCAAAGGCATGTGATTCCATCGCTTTATTTTCTTTTTTTTTTTCTAAATTTATCATCCATGCTATTTTTGGAGGAACACCACTCTTCAAATTGAGCAATGAGTTTGAGATCATCTATCCTCAAGAGAGGTTCCATAACAAGATATCTGAAATTAATAATTCTAGAAGAGGAGGAATCAAGCATGGAAGGAAGAAGAGATGAAATAGAAGAAGGTAGACTAGATAATAAGAGGAAAAGAAACAAGAATACTGAAGATCTTAGGAAGAAGAGGAAGAAGCGTGAAGGAAGAAGAGAAAGGATGGAAATGGGAGACTAGGAAGACATGGGAGATGTGGAAGAAAGAAGACCAAGAGTCATTTTCTGCAACTTGATACCATTTAAGTTCATTTGGATGTTGAGCAACATGTCATAACACTTTTTGGGGAAATCCATTGAAGTTTTTATCACTCGACAACTTAGATTTGTTCGTTTTAATTGACCAACTAGATGCATTAACAAAATTTTCTCATGAATCAGGCATGCAAGACATAAATCAGTGAGTTCAAGCAATCAATGTCTTCAAACAATGAGCAGGGGACAAAGAAACCTTGCACATGAACATGGATAGTGACATAGTATTTCTACTCCCTAAAAATTCTACTTGTGTATGTTCTCAAAATGTTTTCCAATCACGCACATAGTCCTAGAGAATAAAAAGTTGGCTGCACTATGATTCTTAGTAATGGTTTGAATCTGCAACTTTTTCAATCTCAAGTGGGTGAAATCCAATCCCGACGCACCGAGGTTTTGACATAGTCCGAGAATTTAATCAATCAGGAGCTGCTGAGGAGATCTGACAACCCATAAGAAACTACACCCGTGGAGATTTCTTCCACAAGGACATTTATATAGTAGTTGTTGCTACCATGGCAAACATGGCTATTACCGCTTGAGGTTCCATCCATGTGGTTTACCCAATAAAGGGAATGTCCACTACGGTTAACCCTCTCTAACAAGGAAGACTCACAATATGAACCACATGGGGACTTGGTTTGGATTCAAGGGTTTCAAGTTTCTGATTCTCCCAAAAGGGAAAAGAGCATAATCCTCTAGCCTCTTCACCTCACCCAAACATAATAAGCAAGATTAATTGACCTGCTAACTTGAAATCACCTCACCCAAGGTAAATCAACAACAATTACCACCAATCTCAAGAGAGAAAGTACCAATCAAAGTTGAAGACCAAACCAAGTGAGATAATAACAAATCCTTCCCTACCTACAAGGGGATCTATCATCAAGAAGAGCTTCGCATGTAAGACAAGTGAATGAAGCCCACTCTCTCAAGATTGCCACAAATAGTGGTCATAGGGCCTAATTACTATGTGAAACATATATGCAAGAAAGNAAATCTAGGTCCATTTTTAGAGCACCAATTGGAAATGTGATCTATGAAAGCAAGAAACACTCAAGCTAAACACATGAGAGGTTCATTTTTGTTTCTAAAATCCAAATGTTATAGAGATGAAACAAAATACGTCAATTCTAAAGTAACGCGCTTAGTAGATTTTACCTTATTATTTCTTTTGTTGAGCTTTTCCATGAAAGTAAGCCACAAACTCTCCAACAAGCAAACAAGCAAACAAGATATGCAATGCATATTCAACTTATGCAAACCCTAGGGTTAGATCTGAAAATCAATTGTTAGGAGCAATAATAACCAGCAAATAATCCAAATGACAACTCACATCATGCATTGAATCATGTGAAAAATAAGTGCAAGCTAATCATTAAATTCCCTTTTTTTAATTTTGATTTTTGATCTAGTCAACAAGATTGGACCTATATGACATGAATTCGGATCCCAAACCCTAAATGCAAAAAAGAGACCACTATTAAAAAACAAAAAGCTTTCCAAAAATGTCAGAATTTTAAAAGGATCTTTTCATTTGTGCCCTAGGGAGCCATTTTCCCAAAATAGACTAGTTTTCATAAATTGACCAAATGAGCTATGATATTGTATCCAAATTTGAAACACAAAGAATGGACCCCCTGTAGAATTTAAATACTTTTTCAAAAATGTAAAAATGTCCAAAAAAAATGTTGATTTGTGCCAAAAATTAAGGTTTTATGAACAATGAAGAAAAAATTATTAAAAATTTAAAATACCTCAGAAAATTCTAAATTTTTTACTGAAGCTTCTCTGATATGTCGCTAACCTGAAAAAAATTCAGACTGAAACTCCAAGCCGTTTGAGAGATATGATCAAATCTTTGAAAATCTAAGGTTTTCATCTCCAAGCAAATCTGCACAAGGGGGTTAGCTCCAAAAACAACAAAAACCAAGATGTAAAGGTGGGTTGCCCCACGGTGGGTGCCAAAAATGTGTGCTAAAAATGTGTCACACTTCTATGAATCATTCCATCCAAGGTTGCTCAAGAATGAGGCCTCAAATATTGACTCATAGCTCTCTAGTCATGGAGTGCAAAGGTTTGTAATGGAGGCCCTCAGATTGACCTTGTTGTGCCCATGCAAGTACACCATGAAATGAGAGATTCAATGCATGAAAATGAAAACTATTCTATATGATAGCAATGCATGAAAGGAAATTAATCTAAATGATAACAATGCATGATTATTATATGAAAGGAAATATGAATCTAATCTACATGAATAGCCATGGATGCAAGAAGAAGAAGACAAGAAGAGATAAGTTGCAATATCCAAGCCAAAGTGCTCAAATTCTCCTCCAAAATTGCTCTCCAAACCTGCAACATAACAATACCTAAAAATTCTATATAAGAATGAGAATGAGAGGTTTCCTTATAAAGAAAAGTGAACGGTTGAGATTAAGAGGCAAAAAGAAATGAGCAATGGTGGAGATTAAATCTTGATTGATCCATGTGCTCATTATAAACAAAAAGCCCACCACTTAGAAAGATGTGATAAAAAAAATATTTTTAATTAATTTAATTTAATTTATTTCCTTTTTTAATCAAAAGAAGAGCTTTAAGTGGGGATTTTTATTTATTTAATTAAAAGAGGGGTTTTCTTTATAATTAAATAAATTAGAAGAATTTTATTTAATTAAATGGGAGGAATTTATTTTAATTAAATAAGATGAATTTTATTTAATTAAAGGGGAGAAATTTAATTAATTAAATAAGATGAATTTTATTTAATTAAAAGGGAGATTAAATCTTTTAATTAAATAAAAATGATCAAACCTTAGGAAATATTGAAATAATTGAATTAATTACGATTTGATCAAGGAAATTGATTTGAATTGAAAATGTTGCAAAGCATTGATTCAGGGATTTGATAAATTGATAAATGGGGGCCCATAGTCCAGGCGACCATTTTAGAGTGCATACAACTATTACTAGTTCTTTATCAAATATTGAATTGGCTAAAGTTATTTCATTGAAGACAACTTATGAAGTTTGGGAAAAGTTGAAGGAAATGACAGAGTCAAGTTATCTAAGAAGCTGACAACTAAGAAAAATTATGAGAACCTAAGAATGGAAGATGGTGAAGATATTAAAAAAATATGTTCAAAGAGTTGAGAATGTATTTAATGAAGTCAAGAACCAAGGAGGCACTATTACCGATGAGGACTTCATGGAAAATATTTTGATGGTATTACCAGACAATTACAGTGACAAATTTTCAGCAATTACAAAGGTGTAGGATCCGAAGAAGTTTACCAAAGAATAGTTGTTTGGTACCCTAACCATATTTGAGCTAAGGAAGTTTGAAAGAGACAAGAATAGATCATAGACAACATTCAAAGATACAAAATCAGAAGATGATCCTGATGGTGATAATGAAGAAGAGTTTGAGGCTAACTTTGCAAGGAGATTGAAGAAAGGTACTGACAAGTACAAATGTATGTTACCCCTAAAATGTTTTTGTTGTGGTAAGATTGGTTATATGGCTACTAGATGTCTTGACAAAGCTCCTAGACAGAAATTTAAAAGATTCAATAAAAAGGCTTGCTATTTGAATTAAGATGCTAGTATCTCAGATGATGAATTACAGACTAGGGATTTCTTTTTTTATGCTTAAGAAGAAGAATTTTTTTAAATTGATATCAGTAACATCTATGATAAAGTTGGTGATTACATTGAAATTGCTTTATATGCTATAAGGAACAAAAATGATTGGCTAATTGATAGTGATTGTTCTTATCATATGACTAATTATAAAAGTAAATTTGTACCACTTAGAAAATATGATGGTGGTGTTGTTACATTTGGTGATGATAAGGCAACATATATTGTTGGTAAATGATCTATTAAATTTGATGGTAATAATAACACTTACAATGTATATTATGTGAAAGTTTTGTAGCACAATATGTTGAGTGTTTGACAGATGTGTGAGAATGGATATGATGTTATTTTCAAGGATGAAGCATGCGAAATCGAGAAGAGATGTGGATATATAATTGCTATAGGAAAGAGAATAGGAAGGAATATGTACTAGCTAGAAGGAGAATATAAAGGATGTTTCTTATTATCTTAGACCAATGACAATTGGCTCTGGCATTGGAGGATGTGTCAAATTTATTTTCATAATATGATAAGAATAAGCTCATCTCATGCAGTGAGATATTTTTATGCAGACTGTGTAAACCAGAAAACATCATTTGCAAGAGTTGTCAAGAAGGGAAGCAGAGAAGAGAAACATTCAAGGCTAAATATTATTCATCTACTGATGTGTTGGAGATTGTGCATATTGATCTCTGTGGTCTGACCAGAACAAAAAAATTTCAAGGTGAAAGGTATTTCATACTGTTTATTGATGATTTTTCAAGAATGACATGGGTTTTATTTCTTAGAGATAAATATGAAGCATTTGAGAAATTCAAGATATTCAAGGCTAGAGTTGAGATTGAATTTGGTAGAAACATTAAGCATTTGAGATCTGATAAAGGTAAAGAATTTACGTCTGATGCTTTTGAAAGTTATTGTGAAAACAATGGCATTAAGAGATATTTTTTAGCAGCAAGAACACCGCGGAAAAATGGTGTTGTGGAAAGGATGAATCAGACGATTTAGAAAGCAGCTAGAACTATGTTGAGACAAGAAAATTTGCCAAAGAGCTACTGAAAAGAAGCAATATATACTATTGTATATATTTTCAATAGAGTTATGTACTAGAAAAAGTATGGAAAGAATTCATATGAATTATGGCATGGAAGAGTACCAACAGTTAAGTATTAAAATATTTTTGGCAACAAGTGTTACATACGGAAAGATGAAGACAATCTTGGGAAGTTTGAAAGCAAGGCTGATGAAGGAATATTCTTGGGCTATTCTACTACAAGCAAGGCATATTAGTGCTACAATAAAATACTAAACAAGATTGTGGAAAGTGTGATGAATATTTTCAGAAGGTTCCTAAAAGGCACATTGATTATGAATATGATGCAGAAGAATAGAGAAAAGAAGACAAGAAAGAGGAAGATGACATCCAACCGACACTGACGCTGACATCCACTACTAAGAAACCAAGGTATGTAGAGAAGCATCATTCAGAAAGTCAAATTATTGGAGATATGAACAAAGGAGTTGTTACCATAAGTAAACCAACATAATATTATGCTTTGTTGTGTTTGCTTTCTAAAGTTGAATATAATTCTATAGAAGAGGCTTGTAATGATTAGATTTGGATTAATATTATGAAGGAATAACTAAATCAGATAGAAAATAATTAGACTTGGGAACTTGTGCCCAAACCAAAAGATAAAAATGTGATAGGTATAAAATGGGCATATTGGAATAATCTAGATGAGAATGGAAAAGTAGTAGGATATAAGACAGAATTGGTTTGCAAAGGTTACTCACAGATTGAAGGAATTGATTTTGAGGAGACTTATGCTCTTGTTTCTCGATTGGAAGCTATTAGTATGTTCTTGGCATTTGTAGCATTCAATAAATTCAAATTTTATCAGATGGATGTCAAAGTTGCATTCCTAAATGGAGGATTAAAGGAAGAAGTATTCATTGAACAACCAAAAGGTTTCATATCAGAAAAGGATCTTGATGTTGTTTGCAGATTGAAGAAAGCATTATATGGGATAAAACATGCACCTACAGACTGGTATGGTAAACTAGACAAATATTTGACCAGTCAAGGATTTAGGAAAGGATGAGCCAAAAAAAATCTATACTTCAAGGTAAATTCAGGAAAGATTTTGATTGTTGTTTTGTATGTTGATGACATCATCTTTGGCAAAAAAGATGACTTGTATAAGAATTTTATAGAAGAAATTCATAAGGGATTTGAAATTTCAATGATAGGAGAATTAAATTTCTTTCTTGGATTGTAGGTCAGACAAAATAGAAAAGTCATTTTTATCTCTCAATCCAAGTATGTGGAGTTACTGAAGAAGTTTGGTTTAGAAAATTCAAAGTCTATTTTCACTCATATTGTTACCTGTAGCAAGATGACTAAGGAAGATGAATCACCAAAAGTAGATGCAAGTTCGTATAGGTCAATGATTGGAGGATTGTTATACCTGACTACTACTAGACCAGATATTATATATGCAGTATGTTTGGCAGCCAAATTTTAGAAAGAACCAAAAGAGTCACATATTATGGTAGTAAAAAGGATTTTCAAATACCTGAAAGGGAGAGAAGATATGGGGTTATGATACCCTATAAAATAATATTTTTCACTAAAAACATATACAAATGCAGATTGGGAAGGTTGTTTGGACAATAGAAGAAGTACCAATGGTGGACCATTCTTTCTTAGCTCCCGGTTAGTTGCTTGGTCAAGCAAGAAGTAATATTTTGTAACATTATCCATTGTTGAATTAGAGTATATTGCAGTATCCTCATGTTGCACTCAGGTCTTATAGATTCAATAGATAATGTAGGATATAGGATTAAGTTTTGATGAACCAATTCCTATCATGTGTGATAATACCATTACGATAAGTATGTCAAAGAATCTAGTGATGCATTGTAGAACAAAACATATTAACATCAGATATAACTTCATCAGAGAAAAGGTGGAAGAATGTGTAGTAAAGTTAGAGTATGTACCCATAAAGGAGAATATTTTAGATATACTCACCAAACCTTTGTGCAAAGTTACTTTGGAGTATCTTAGAGGGAAGTTGGGGGTTCTGCCCCTTCCCAATGTTCACTAGATGCACTGATGTGTGCATTGATCAAGTATGTTTCATAGCTATATCTTTATGGATTTGTGCTTGGAGGCTTCCTCTCAGGGGGAGAAGAGTATTTCAGTAAGGGGGATTTTTTCCTGGTCCTTTGTCATTTTTGTTAAAGGGGGAGAAGTTTCCTGGTTGTTTCTGTGCTTTATTATTGATGAATGTTGCCATCAATGACAAAGGGGGAGATTGTTAGAATGTGAAGTTGACAATTTCCAATAATGGTGTAATTAATGGTTGTCATTGATGTCAACATACTCATATCTCAGCTTCTGTTGTATCAGTTACTATGTTTTTTGGCATAGTGTTGTATCAGTTGTTGTATACGGATAGAGTGGTGTATCGGTTGAAGTATCTGGCATATTGGTTGGAGTGTTTGGAATGTTCACCGATATCTTGGGGTCCATGGAATCTACATTGTGGTAGATTATATGTTTTTTGGTTTGATCATATGTGGATGTGTTTCGGTCCTAGCTTTGGTTTTGTAACATGTACCTTGGAGAAGGTGTTGTGTAGTATGGTTTGGTGTATTGGTTGAGGTGGTCCTCATTTCATTCCTTCCTACCACGAGAATGTTCTGGTGCAACCTATTTCAAATTATGATGTCAGCCTTGTGGATCTCATGGTGTTGTATAAGTAAGGCACAAGCATAAGAAAGACATAATAATATACAAGTAATATACAAGCATATGCATATGTGGCTTATGTGTGGAGTATATGTGAAGTGACCATGAATTCATGCAAAGGAGATCCATGTTCGTGCAGAGAAGTATATAAATATTAGAGGTGGATTCTACTCCTTTTCAAATCTTTTGGTAGTGAGCCCATGTGTATCGACAGTGAGCCCTTGTGTATCGAAAGTGAGCCCTTGTGTATTGGTAGTGAGCTCCTTTATCAATAGTGAGTCACTCAATAGCGAGCCTTCTTGTAGTGAGCATTTCTGGCAGTGAACCTTTGTATAAAATCACCTTTCAGTGTCACCTTAACAAGTGTTTTTATATTGCATGAGAATGAGCTTCTCTGTGGTTTTACCCAACGTGGGGTTTCCACGTATAATATGGTGTTCTTTGTTTCGGTGTTCCTATGCATTTTATGCTTATATTTTCTGTGGATGTTTAATGTTCTAAACAAACAAATCTTAAGTTGTTATTGGTATGTTTAAGTGTTTACCGACAGAGAGAAAGTTTTGAAAAGTTGTGTGGGAATAACTGATGCACCCCTCCTCTCAGTTATTCACCCTATTCAATAGATCTACCTAGTTTGGATTGGAGCTTCCAATGAGGATTTATGCCAATTCTTAGAGCATTAACTCTAATTTTTGAGTCACTTCAATGGATATTTTAGCTATGTATAATTTCCTACATAAGAGTAAGCCTTATGTGAGGGTTGTCAACTCTACCATATTATTTGTTTCTAATCCAATTGGTTTGGCTACTCTGGCATATATTTCTCCTTTCCAATTATAAATAATGTATCTAATACCTGCTACACTAGGGTTACCTCTAGAGGCCCCATTAAAGTTCAATTTAAACCAACCATATTCTAGTCTTGTCCATTGACATTAAGCTCTTTTTCAATTCTTTATTCTTAAGATTATGGTTATAGTTAGGCGGTATGATTAATGAAAACCAATTCCTCCTCATTTTATTATCCCAAGTGGGAAATATTGATTAAAATCCATAGCTATTTCTTACCCTATTATTTGTTTCTTTTACTATGGATGCTTCCATTTTGTTAGTTAAGCACATTGTGCATCCATCCTCTTTCCTTGGCAGATAAGTATGTTCCTTTCCTTCCAAACTTCCCATAATAGTATAGAAGGAGATATTGTCCATAATATTCTATATAGACTTTTATGACAAGTATTTGGTCATCCTCTTAGAACATCTTGAAGCTTGCAGGTAAAGGCTGAGGACCAGTCCAATTTTCTGCATAACCAATTCCAACATTGGGACGTATATGCACACTCTGCAAGTAGGTGATATGTAGTCTCTTCTTGGGCCTAACAAAGAACTCATTTTGAGGGGCCTTCAAATCTCAATCTTTTAAACCAGTCAGTGGTTAGTATCCTACTTTGCATGACTTCCCATTGAAACATACTTGTTTTTCGAACGTACAGTTTATCCCAACACAAGTGAATAGGTAGGTTGGTCCTCTCCTATTATATTTCCTTAATGAGGTTAGCATATCCATCATTGACTTTGTACTGTCCAGTTTTAGAACCTACCCAAATGAATTTATTTGAGCCTAATTTAGGAGTTATTATTCAAAAAGCTAATAATCTTTCTAATTCTATTATCTCTTCCTGAGGAGTTGGTATTTCTGCAAAGGATTTCCATCTCCATCTGAGGGACGGTTCATTGTCTGGGTATCTAATGTAGTCTTTTAGCACAGGTCCCCAATGTTTCTCCATTTTTTCTTGAATATTAACTAAGTTGGGTTATGACCTTAAAGCATGATATCCTCCCCATGAATCAACCCAAAAAAGGGCCATATCTCCTTCATCGATGTCCCAATTTAAATAGTCATTGATTAGGTCCTTTCATTCCAAAATAAAGCTCCATACTCTAGATCCTTTTGGGGGGTTAGCCGTCCTGAATAGGTTTTTCAAATTATCAGAAGATAAATATTTATTTTGAATAATATTACCCCATTTTAAAGTTGGCTCTTTATATATTTTCCAAACAAACTTATCTCCTAAGAATTTATTTTGTAATTTAATGTTTTTAAGGCCTATTCCCTCATTTTCTTTGGGTCTACATAGTTTGTCTCAGCTAATAAGTGCCATTTTTTTCTTTTCTGAGGTTCCTTGCTAGAAAAAAAGTTCTCATTTTCTTCTCTAGATTCCTTTTATTTCTTGTGTAAGGGGTAAACATGACATTTGATATATTGGAAGTGCTTCTCAATTTTTTTTAACATGGCGGTCCTTCCTGCTAGTGATAGCTACTTCCTTTTCTAGGTATCTTCCCTCTGATTAATCTTGGTTTCTACCGGTTTTCACAATTTTTTTTCTAATACCCTTGTCCATTGGGGTTCTTAAGTATTTAATTTGTAATGATCCCTTGTTAAATCCTATTATGTTAAAAATTAATATTTCATCTCTTGGATCCATATTAAAGAAGAAGATATTTGATTTATCTTTATTGGCCTATTGTCCTAATGCTTTGGAATAGTTGTTCAAAATTCTATTGAAATTTCTAGCTTCCTCCCTTGTTACTACTCCTACTAGCATATTGTCATTAGAAAATTCTTGATGAGTGATGTTTGGGATTCCATTTGTTATCTTGATCCCTTTAATTAAATTATGATCTTGTACAATTTTAATGTCTCTCTCAAAATATTCTTCCACGATAATGAATAGGAAAGGAGACAAGGGATCCCCTTGTCTCAGACCTCTAGAAGAGGTAAAATACCCTTCTGGAGATCTATTTACTAAAATTGAGAACTTGGGACTAGATATGTAGCTAAATATCAAATTTATCCATTGTTTTGAAAACCCAAAAGGTACCAAACATTTGTAGATAAATCTCCAATCCACCTTGTTGTATGCTTTCTTAATGTCTAACTTCATTAGAATGCTTGGCTCAGTGTTGTTTTGAATAGAATGAATGGTCTCTTGAATCATAATATTTTCATAAAAAATATATCTTTCAGGGAATAACCCTATATGTTCCTCATAAATTATAGTAGGTAATAATTTCTTAATCCTATTTGCAATGATCTTGGTTAATAGTTTGTATATAGTATTGCATAGTGAGATCGGTCTATTGTCGTCCAGACTTTCTGACTTCTCTTTTTTGAGGATTAGTGTAATAAAAGTATTGTTAATCTCATTCAATATTTTTCCTAAGTTCCTCTTTCTTTTTAATGCTTATATTAGCGTTGTACCCAATAAGTGACAATAATTTTGGAAGAAACATGTCGAGAATCCATCTGGGCCAGGAGCCTTATTAGGATTTAGTTTATTTAATGTTGTTTCTACTTCTTTTATGTTGAATTTATGATTCAACTTTTTGTTGTGTTCTTCATTGATTATCTTGGGAATATTTGCAACCAAATCCTATTGAGATGTCAGGTCTATCCCTTCCAAATTATTTAACAATTTGTAGAAATGATCTATTGTTTCTATTGCTATTTCTCTTGGGTTGTCAATTATATTTTTGTTGCATCCTTTAATCCTCATGATCCTATTTACACTTCTTTGCTTTGTGTTGTTGTGAAAGAATTTTGAATTTCTATCACCTTCTACTAGCCATATTTCTCTAGATTTTTGTTTCTAATAGATCTCTTATTTTGTTAATAGGTCCTCATATCTACTTAAAAGTTCTTTTTCTTTTAGATATTTACTTTGATCCATGCTTTTTTTATCACTTCTTGATTTATTGGATCTATCTCCTCTTCTATTCCTTCTTTTTCTTTGAAAATGTTTTTAAAGTGGTCCATATTCAATGTTAGCATTTTTTGCTTTATTCTTTTTAATTTTGTATTGAAACAATACATCTTAGAACCTACCACTTTCTCCTCTTTCCACCATTCCTCTACTAGTCTTAAAAAATCCAGATCTTGTAGCCACATTTTCTCAAATTGTAAGGGGAAACTTTTGGGTTTTGTTCTTCCTTGATTTCTAATAACACTGGGAAATTATTTAAACCTCCATTGATCAATATTCATGATTTTAAGTTATTTCAAAATGTTTCCAAACTTCCCCTAAAGAAAAAATTGTCTAGTTTTTTTGCTATATTGCTAAAACCAGATCTTCGGCTATTCCATGTGTAAATATCATTATTGGATTCAATTTTCATTAAGTTTATCCTACTTACCCATTCTTTGAATTATTTTTGAGCCTGTGATTCTTTGGAACCTCCTCCCTTAAAATTAAAATCTCCCCCCCCCATTATGACGATGTTAAGTGAATTTTGGCTTAGATAGGATTTTATTTCCAACCAAACTTTTCTTTCTTGCATTGTTGCCACAGGCCAATATACATCTGTAATATATAAAAAGGAGTGTAGGATATGTGTGTGTATGTATTCTAAAGGATAAAATGATGTTTGTGTTGAGAGTATTGAGGAGAAGATAAGATTCCCTTCCTAGCGCCAAATTTCACAAAGGAAAGATCCACTTTGATTAACCATAAGAAAATGGTTAATACACAAATGCATCAATCGATCAGAAATAAGAAGGAAGAAGAAAGCCTTACAATCCTAGATAATAGATGAAGATTATATAATGGAATTTATTGAAACCTTAATTGAATGAATTGAAGACAATACTAACCTCAAAATATAGCAGATCTAGAAAATCCTATTTTCTGATGTCTGTGTTGAGTTTCAAGAAATTCTGCAACCGGATCTGGAATAGAAACGCAGAGACAGACAAAACCCAAAAATCTTTTCCTTTTCTGAGTCAGGTCAACCTTGACCTCTTTGCGGGGGCACAATCATACCCCAAAATGTTGACCTTGACCTGCACAGCTCCGATGGAAATTATGTTCGTGGATCCTGGAAGTTGGCCGAAAAGGGTATCCAAATTTGTTCTTAGATTTACTGTCCTGTACATGTACCTGCAAGAAAAATTGTTTTTTTTTTTGTGGGGGGAGGGTTTTTCCTTGGTCAAACCCCAATTTTGGAATTAACCTTAAAGTATAATTGAAATTGCATAAATAAACAAATTCACCTTGCTTGTATAGAAACCCTTGTGGAGGATTCAAATCCTTGGATCCACAAGTATGTATGCACCAAATGAATGTAGAATGTAGAATGTAGGATGTCTCAAATCACTTGCATGTAGATCTTCAACACCAATCTTGAAAGGATCTTGGAATAGGAAGAGGCTTGCATGGATGTGGATGGAGAAATATTCTGTTGGCAAGTTGACTTCCTGAGGAAGCATGACTTATTTTGTGTTGTCAATCATGGCAACAAAGTCATACTTAATTTCTATCATAAAAGGAAAATGACTAAGTGTGAAAATAGAGCAGACAGACACAAACAGAGATTAGCACATCAGCGCACGTGTTAGAGATCACACCAGAGTATGCGTGCTTAGGTATATACTCTATGGTGTATATATATGCTAGATCCAAACGCACAAAGTATGGAACATTAGTACAGAAAAGTTACAGACAGATTAGTAGACCTGCAATCTAGGAAACAGAGCATGGAAGCTTACTACAGTTTTGATTAGCATTAATGATTTTGTAATGTAATGGCTAAGCACCTTTAGTTATAAGTTTGTATTAATGTAATTAATTTTGTAGTAAACATGCTTAGGCCGACTTGTTCAGAAGTGTTGTATATTTTGTTTTAGGGCCGACTAGTGTTATGTTTTGGGTCGCGCCTATTCGGATTGGAAGATATAAGTATGTACTGTAAAGATATGTTACATGTGTCGATTATTGTGTAAGAAGAAGTTACAGAGGGACAGTATAATGAAGTTAGAAGATGATATAGCTCTTTGAAGGAGTAAGAGCATCCACGCATACACAGAATTGATCAGACATCAGTGTCATTACAGCAGTTCATTTTGATATAGTGCATATCAACATTCAGAGGGTTGTAGCCTTCATCTTATTGGGTAGTGAGCCTAGGAAGTGAGCCATACACCCCTAATAGGGTTATTGTAAAAGACTCCTAACAGGGTCAGACCTTTAACCGGGTCATTGTACTTAATTTGTAAAGACTGCTTCTAACAGGGCAATGGAACTTTAACAGGTTCATTATACCTTTTACAATATTTGTGGGTACTAATCCCCACCAGAGTTTGCCTCTGATCAAGGTTCTCTGTAATCATATCATGTGTTATGTGTTCTTTTGTTTTGTTTCTTTGGATGCACATTTGATATATGTTTAATTGGCTGAAATATAATTAATAGATAAACATTGATTCACCCCCCCTCTTAGTGTTTCTAACAATTGGTATAAGAGCTCTGGTCCTCTGAAAGAAAGTTTAACCACTTGAGGAGATCATGGACTTAGCTAAAGAAAAACATTTGAAAAAGAATCTTGAAGCAGCTCTTGAAGATCTTGACAGATATGAGAAGGAAAATGAAGAAATAAGATTGAAAAATGATGGCTCTCAAATACTTATTAAAAGGCTAAGAAAAGATCTGAAAGATTGTTCTACAAGTGATCTAGGAAAAATGGTCAAAAAGCTTAATGAAGAGAATAAATCTCTAAAGGA
>MU227781.1:1550062-1580072 GCA_018584345.1 Thuja plicata | reverse complement strand
TTGAGAAATGCACTTGCACCATCTCTAGCAGTTCTCAATGAGATCATCAAATAGATTGATAACACCATACAGACATATGATCAAGGTCCTTGCATGGATCTGATAAAAATGGAGAAATTGACATATGCTTTATGCGCACATCTTCAGACAGTTGATGCAATGAAAGTATTTTGGCAGAAAGAGATCCAATCTCTTCAAGTTGTGTACCCAGAAGTATACATGGAGTAAGTATGTTGAAGAATTATAGTTTTTGCACACCTTTTTCATTAATGTCAAAGAGGGATTAGTATAGAATGTGTATACACGGAGAAGTATATATGTAGATATCATTAAGTATTATGATATATAGTCATTTTTGTATGAAGTCATTTTGTGTAACTTAGTCACATTCCTTTGTTTCCATAAATGAAAAAGGGGGAGATTGTTGGAAAGTTGACTTCCTAAGGAAGCATGACTTATTTTGTGTTGTCAATCATGGAAACAAAGTCATACTTAAGTTCTATCATAAAAGGAAAATGACTAAGTGTGGAGAGCAGACAGACACATACAGAGATCAGCACATCAACGCATGTGTTAGAGATCACACTAGAGCATGCATGCTTAGGTATATACTCTATGGTGTATATACATGCTAGATCCAAATGTGAAGAGTACAAAACATCAGTACGGAAAAGTTACAGACAGATTAGTAGACCTGCAATCTAGGAAACAAAGCATGGAAGTCGACTACAGTTTTGATTAGCATGAATGATTTTGTAATGTAATGGCTAAGTGCCTTTAGTTATAAGTTTGTATTAATGTAATTAATTTTGTAGTAAACACGCTTAGGCTGACTTGTTTGGAAGCATTGTATATTTTGTTTTAGGGCCGACTAGTGTTATGTTTTGGGTCGCGCCTATTCGGATTGGAAGATATAAGTATGTAATGTAAAGATATGTTACATGTGTCGATTATTGTGTAAGAAGAAGTTACAGAGGGATAGTATAATGAAGTTAGAAGATGATATAGCTCTTTGAAGGAGTAAGAGCATCTGTGCATACATGGAACTGATCAGACAATAGTGTCATTACAACAATTCATTTTGATATAGTGCATATCAACATTCAGAGGGTTGTAGCCTTCATCTTATTGGGCAGTGAGCCATACACCCCTAACAGGGTTATTGTAAAAGACTCCTAATAGGGTTAGACATTTAACCAAGTCATTGTACTTAATTTGTAAAGATTGCTTCTAATAGGGCAAAGGAACTTTAACAGGTTCATTATACCTAGTACAATATTTGTGGGTACTAATCCCCACCGGAGTTTTCCTCTGATCAAGGTTCTCCGTAATCATATCATGTGTTATGTGTTCTTGTGTTATGTTTATTTGGATGCACATTTGATATATGTTTAATTGGCTGAAATATAATTAATAGATAAACACTGATTCACCCCCCCCTCTCAATGTTTCTAACATCTTCAACAAAAGGGCTCCATAGAGCTTGAATCCTTCAATGGCTACCAATGGATCTCCTTGATGAATTGAATACTTGAAGGTACTTGAATGCTTGAATGCTTGAGAATAGATGCTTTCTTCAATAGATTATCCTTCATGTGCATAAGTGATCATGTTCTTTCATGTGCATGTCTTATCCAAGTCTTAGAGAAAATGAAAGGAGAAAGCTTCCTTATATACAAATCTAGGGCACAATCTTCTAGAGAGGCCTACATAGGAGAATTAAATTCCAATTAGCCCTATACCCTTAGAAGTGGACCTATATTAAATATCTTTTTAATTTCCTCAAAGACCGAAATAGTCGACTCGGAAGTGGGAATTAAATCTTTCCGAAGCTCGACATCTGGAAACCCCAAAAACTTGAAAATTAGACCCTGGGTCAGGGTCAAGGTTGACTCTGACCTAGGTCAGGGTTGAGTTTGACCTTGACCTAGGTCAGGGTTGAGTTTTCCCTTGACCCCGAGGTCAAGGAACTCAGGTTTGCAGATTAGGGTGCCAGAAATAAGCCAGAGAGAAGCGAAGAATGGGGCAGAATAGGGGGAAAAGCCAGATCCAAGTCAGAGACCCATTCAAGGTGCTTGACATGAACCCAAACCACTTAATCAGAGGGCTAAACTAGTCCAAAATGGAAGTGCTTCCATTTCACAACTATACATTTAGCGCCCACTTTAGCAAGATTATGGACTCGATGCAAACACTTGGTAAAGGAGATCATAAAGAAAAGATAATCTTGTCAAAATCAAAAGGTACAAAGGAATCCTCAAGCTCCCAGGGACTTAACTCTTTATCAACCCTAAGATCATGATAAGAGAGACATCACCAGTCAAAGAGAAAGAGAGAGAGGGCATGATTACCTCACCCAATGAGAACCTATGTCCCATTGTGAATCACACAAGGAAAAAAGTGTAACTGGAAAGATGGAGTTGAACCGCCTAGTGAATGTGGCTACTCACTAGTTAACCCATCAAGGTTTTACCCTTAGGAATATTCTATTCCACAAGAGAAAAACCAAAACATAGAAAGATCTAGTCTTAAGGACACCTTCCATCCTTAAGGGATCAAAACATTGTAAATTGAAACTGGAGGGATCAAGAGATCCTATAAGGTAAAAATCAATGCTTTAAGGATTAGTCTTTACTCCATAAAGGGAGAAAATTTTTAAGTTTTGAAAATATTTTGAAAGTGCGTGTGTGCAAAAAAGGTGAGTAGAGTGTATGCCCCCATGTTAAATTCATTGCTAACACTTTAACAGGAGCAATGGCTTTAACAGAAACATAAACAACTCCACTGATTATGTTTCCACTATGAGATGCCCCCAAGTGAAGACAAATCAAGGGAAATACCACATAAACATACAAAGAACACAAAAGGGATCTACCTACATTGGGGTCAGTATGATCATAAGATAATATGCATATATAGGTATGATATTGTTGCAAATGAATTGACATCATTCCCTAAAGAAAGTAGAACTACAATCACAATAGAGGAAATAAAATGCAAGAGTTACGAAGAAGAGTCTTTTTGGACCACAACAAGGAGACCAAAAAGAATCAATGCTACCATGTCGCAAATCCAAGCGGACTACATAAGGAAAAAATTTATGAACAATAGCATAGGTACAACATAACATGAAAACAATATATAGAAGAATAGAGATACATATAGAAGAATTGTACTATAGGTTTTGATTCCTTTATCGCCTTGCACCAACAAAGTAACAAGGGTCGTAAAAAAGAATCTAACAAACATTTAGCAAATACATTATGGGAGAAGCACAATACAATAGGAAAACATATAAAAGGCTACCACGAAGGTCAAGCCAATCGAGCACATTGCCTCCTCTCCCCATCTTGGTTTATATCATTTAGGGAAGGTGGGAAACTCGTAAGAGGGACTATATCCAACATAGTAGGAATAATAGCCAGTTCCAAACAAGGATCCTCTTGAGAATCATGATGTTTGATACTAGGTGTAATTATCACTTGTGTGGAAAGCATATGAGTAAAATCAGTATCAAGATCAATAGTCCCATATTCACCATTAGCATCAATAGGATCATCAAGAGTATCTTCTTCATCAAGATTAATCGAAATAGAATCTAAGATGCGAATAGAATTATCGTAATCATTCATATTAACATCATTATGAACATTAACTTCCTCCAACACATCAGGCATAGGCTGGTCAAAAGAAGGTAAAGAATTTCAAAGAATAGAGGGACGGGCCCTAGCATGAGCTCGACACTTCTTACAATGTTCATTGGCAGATTTTTTACATTTTGTCTTGTTTGAAATATTTTGAGAACTAGGAAAAAAAATGGTTCCTTCATAAGTTTTATAGGAGGATTAGTAGGACTCTCAGTAGGCTGAAAAGTGATACTAGGAGTTTGATTAACAAAACTATAATTAATGGATAAAGGAGGTATAGAAGGCGTAGGTAAAAGACCACGGTTAAGATCCATCTGAGGCATTCTTAACTCAAGAATCTTGCCATGTTTATAGGCTTGATATGAGTGAAAAAGGTTATCAGGTCGAGAAGGAAATGAATTAGATAATGAAGGCCAAAATAATTTAAGGGTAGCACAATCCCTAGGCCTAGAAGGTTGATATAAACTATGATTAATAGTTTTCACCTCTTCATCATGAATGAACTTAATATATTTATGGATAGGAGAAGCAACAACACGCATGGAAGTCAACCAAGGAAAACCAAGCTTAACTTGAAATTGATCAAAAGTAGGGACAACAAAGAAGGTAGTATCCTCAAATTTACCACAAATTTCAAAAGGTAAGGTAATAGAACCAAATTATGGATAGAGAAAACCATTACAAGTTTGGATCCACACATCAAATGTATCATAATAATCACGTTGTAAGTTCTTCATAAAAAGGTTTTCTTCAGTGATGACATTGGATAAGTAAGTAGGATCAACAAGACGAGCACGCGTAGGTATCTTATCAATCCTGGCATAAATATAGATGAGACCATTAGGAGCTTTAATAGTCTCAGAATCATCAAAGGTGATCGAGAGTTCCCAAGGTCTTTTATCCTTAGGTTGTTTTGAAGGTTTAGACTAAGGTTTCGGTTTATGTTGAGGTGGAGCTTGAAGTTGAGGTTGAGATGGAGAAACTTGAATAGGAGGTTGAGATTGAGGTAGGGGTGGAGATACAGGTTGAGACAAAACAACATGCTCCACATGGTTAACAATATGATTGAGATCACCCATTTTTGAATCATATGCAATGTCCACAGAAGATGACTGAACAATAATATTAGTATCATGTGTAGGAAAAGGGTTCGTATAGATTTGAAGGTTTTGATTAGGAGGAGAGACAGATTTGTTCCCATTACCATCAAAATTATCAATAGATAAATCATTAGAATGAATTAAATCTTGAACCTTATTTTTTAGAGAATACCACTTCTTCGTATCATGGCCATTCTGACGATGGTATTGACAAAAGGCTTTGGGATCAAAGGATTTTGATGCCATCATAGTAGGAAGAAGAGGTCAAATAGGAGGCAAAGTAATCATATTAGCAGTCAACAATTTATTCATAATAGAATGTAAATATTTAGAAAGAGGAGTAAACGTACGATTTAAACAAAAAGCAGTGGATGCAGAAGTGACATTGTGGGATACAACAACAACTTGATCAGCAACTGCATTTGCTTGTTTATTGATTTTGACATAGTTGTTAGGCTTCTGAAACTTGTTGGGATTAGGAGCAACATCACTCTTATCAACTGGAATAGGAGCCACTGGAGTGTTTCTCTCAAATTGACTCACTTGTAATTGATAATGATGAAGCACTGCACAAAGTTGTTGAAAAGAGGTAAAATAAGTAAAAAAAATCTTATCTCTAATGTCCTTTTGCAAATTTGAAATAAACATATGTTGAATATCAATATCAGGAACAAGATAAGAAATCTGAGCATACAAATTCTTAAGTCTACCAATAAATTTAGTCAATTTTTCTTTAGTTTTTTGTTTACAATGCATCAAATCAGTTAAGTACACTTGCGAACCAATGTTATTTTGGAAATGTTGAATAAAGGTATTAGCAAGTTTTGGAAAAGAATCAATAGAATAAGGAGGCAAGGAACAATATCATTGCAAGGCCTTATCACGAAAGGTTCTAGAAAACAACTTGGCTAAAATCCTATGGTCATGAGAATAGTCACTACAAAGGATTTGAAATGTTTTAACATGAGTGACAAGATCTCCCTTACCATTGTAATTCTCAAGATGAGGCATATTGGCCTGCTGAGGGATAGGAGCATGAATAATGTCTAGGGATAAAGGACTACCCATGTCACATGTAGGAATACTAAACTTGGATTGAGTTAAGGATGCAAGTTGTTATTGTAAAGAGGACACAGTTTGAGCCAAACTAATGATGGTGGAATCATTAAGAGAAATAGGAGGCATAGAAACATTAGGAACACTAGGAAAAGTGTAGGAAGTGGTGGGAATAGAAGAAAAAATTGGTGGAACACTTGGAATCATAGTTGGAAGAGGATTGGAATAAGTAAAAGGAACACTATGGTATGAAGGTAGTGAGATAGGTAAAGAGACTAGTGGAACACTCACAGGAAGAGATGGAAGTATGTATGCTCCAAATGAATGTAGAATATAGAAGGTAGAATATAAGATGTATCAAATCAATTGTCTTTAGATCTTCAACACCAATCTTGAATGGATCTTGGAATAGGAAGAAGCTTTCAAGGATGTGGATGGAGAAATATTTAACAAGAGAGCTCCATAGAGATTTGAATCCTTCAATGGCTACCAATGGATCTCCTTGATGCTTTAATGCTTGAATGCTTGAGGGTGGATGATTACTTCAATAGATTATCCTTCATGTGCATAGGTGATCATGTTCTTCATGTGTATGTCTTATGGTTATTCAAGTCTTGCCTCTTAGAGAAAATGAGTGGATAAAGCTTCCTTATATACAAATCTAGGGAACAATCTTCTAGAGAGGCCTACATAGAAGAATTAAATTCCAATTATACATATACCCTTAGAAGTGGACCTATATTAAATATCTTTTTAAGAGTCATTGCCTTGAAGACCGAAACAACTGACCTGGAAGCAGGTATTAAATCTTTCCAAAGCCCGACATTCGGAAACCAAGGAAACTTAAAAATTGGACCCTAGGTCAAGGTCAAGGTCAACTCTAACCTAGGTCAAGTTTGAGGTTGACCTTGACCCTGAGGTCAAGGAACTCAGGTTTTCAGTTTAGGGAGGTAGAAATAGGTCGGAGAGAAGTGGAGAATAGTGAAGAACAGGGGGAAAATCCATATCCAAGTCAGAGACCCATTCAAGGTGCTTGAAATGACCCCAAACCACTTAATCAGAGGGATAAACCATTCCAAAATGGAAGTTCTTCCATTTTTTGACTATACAACATTAATAAGAAAGAAACTTAAATTATTGTTGATGCTTTTAATCCAACCTCCTTGTGAATTCTTATTTCTTATACTGTTATCATATGTAACTCTTCTTGGATCCCAAATGACTGCTAGACCTCCAGAAGCACCTTCTGTTGAAACACTGCTTATTTCCATATGCCAAGCCTCTTACTAAGATTGATGCTTTCTTTATTGTTCATTTTTTTTGCTTGAAGAATTAATATTTCTTATTGGAAAACTATTAGGTTGTGTTTTAGTAAGCGCTTTGTGTCAGGGTAATTTAAGCCCCTAACATTCTAGGTAATGACCTTCATTTTCCCCTAGGAAGGTCCTTCCCCTTCCCTACATATAAAATTGAAGTTAACTTGGTCTGGTCCTCTGCTAACCTAGCCTCATTAATTAACTTGTTGATGGATTTCCTACCTTCTCTTTGGGATCTTACAATATTCTGGGCTATTTTTATCTGGACAATTCAAAGCTTTGCCTACTTTGGTAAACCCTTCAATGTTTATATCTATGTTTTTCTCTGGATCTTCAGTGCCAAAAAAACCTCATTATCCTCCAATTATATCTCATTCAGATCTATGTTATTCTCTAAATTCCAATATATAACCCCTCTGACTACTTCTTTTGCCTTTATTTTGGGTGAGCTGATACCCATCATTTCATAAACCAATTGTAATTCAAGAGGAATCATGTCTGCTTCCTTCTCTAGTTCCCCTTCCAATACTATTATGTACCCTTCATCCCCTTCAACTCAAGTGGGATTGGCTTGAAGATCTTTATCCTTGCCAAGTTCATTGAAGACTTCCTTTTCCTTTTGGCACCTAATCTCATATTATACTTTATCCTGATATGTGGAGACCATGTTTATCTCACTTTCCATAGAATTGTTTGAGGTGACTTCAACATTCTTAAAAAATTCAAGATCCTCAGAGACTTATTCATGAACATAATGTGTTTCTGTTGATAAATGATCTAAAATTGCCATGTTTTCCACAATTTTTTGACAAACTACTTCCTTTCCTAAGTTTACTTCAAAATAAGTTGAACCTGAGTTTTTATTGTCATGAGGTTTAGTATGAAATGATTCTGTAAGAATCTTTTCATTTTTCTTGTCAATTTTGTTCTCCCTTTTCTTTATGATTGGGTGTTGAAGTTGGCTCTCTTGAATATCTCACACACTGATTTGCATTTTTCATCTGAAAATGAATTTCTAGAAATCTTGCTAATTTTTGTATCCATATTCCTATTATATAAATCTAATCCATTTTTTAGGATTACTTTGTCATTTTTTAGTGCTCCCAAATACAACTTTGGATGCAACCTAGTGCTATTAATTTCTGTCATAATTTCTATAGGGTCTAGGATTTTTGTTATTGCATATGTTTCTACCAGAATTTTAACTTCTCCAGTTTCAAAATCTGGTAATTCAAAACCGAGGAAGGTTCCTTATAGGCTATTTCCTATAACTTATAATGCATTAAAATTAAGAGACTCCACAGGCAAATAGCCCAGTCCTATCCAATTGGTCATCTTAGGAGGAGTGAATGACTTAGGGTTAAAGTTTGGAAACCAATTTAAAAAATGAAAAGCATAACCTTTGAAAACCAATGTTTTACCAGAAAGAAGTTTTTTTTTTTAAATTTCTAAATAACCGCATTCAATCAAGAGAGATTTTCCTTCAAGAGGAAGTATACTTACATGATTGGGGAAGAGCTCTTCCCACCATTTCATCATTTCCAACCTATGTAGAAGAGATCCATTCCAGATTTTCAATACCCCAAATTTGCTCAGATTTTTATAGATTAGATATAGAGACAATTTGCTCTTTTTTACATTATCCTCTTTTGGACTCTCGTGGGTATGGATTTTGGATCAGTTGTCCTCTGCATCTGCTAAAAATAGCTTTTGAATGAATTTTTGAGTGTGGTTAGTTGTAATATATTTGACACCATGACTGATATAATTTATATCTGAAGTTAGTACTAACAGGGATTGATTATTTTTAAAGCACAATCTGATGTGATTTTCACCTGATGCAAAGTCTAGAATCCTTGAAGATAATGGAATAACCCAAAGATTTTTATTTTTATTTGGCCCTAGGGTTTTTGGAATTTCCTTATTACACTTGACACTAGAACCCCTAATGAATGCCTTATTTTCTTTGATTCATCTAGCTTTGGGAATCCAGACTCTCTTTTGTAGAGATTTGTCGTTCTTTCTCAGAAAACTTGTTTCCAAATTGTCCCTTATTTGATGGCTTCCTCTGTTTTGGTGAGGGTGATGGACAAGGTTGTATTCATTGAATATTTTAGCANGAACCCCTAATGAATGCCTTATTTTCTTTGATTCATCTAGCTTTGGGAATCCAGACTCTCTTTTGTAGAGATTTGTCATTCTTTCTCAGAAAACTTGTTTCCAAATTGTCCCTTATTTGATGGCTTCCTCTGTTTTGGTGAGGGTGATGGACAAGGTTGTATTCATTGAATATTTTAGCAGTTCTTCTTTCCTTCCAGACAGTATTTTTACTTTTAACAATCTACCATCGCTCTGCATCACAACTGGAGGAAGGTGATATTTTAGGACTGAAATTTTTTATTGTTCACATTTTTGCATTTAGCAGAGAGCAATTTATCCCACAAGGAAATAATTAGTCATTTTAAAAGGAATGTAAGATTTTACTAATTAAATAGATATTTATTATTTATTTAATTAATTCATTAATTTTTGCATCTATTAAATTTAAATAAATATTCTTATTTATTCAAATAATTCATTAGCCTTTGTATCCTAAAAATTAAATAAATCTTATTTAATTAATTAACTCATTTCCCATGTTCTAATTCTCCTACCTATGGAATAAACACCTTTGTTTATTTTATAAATTCATAAATCATCTTTTTCATATTTAACCAATCACCATCAATCACATGGATCAACTCCTAAATTTTGAGCTTGTGACACTTGACACTTGTATCTTCATTTGACTTTTATTCCAAAAGGTCAACATCCTCCAACCACCACTTAATCTCCACCATTCATTCATATTGACTCTTAATATCCTTCACTCCCACCAAAACCCTACCTACTCTCTAATCCTAGTCATTCATTTACCACCTCTTAATCCTAGCCCTTGATTTTCATGAGACTTCTATAAAAGAATACTTTCTCCCATCATTTGAATATAAGAGGCATTTGAAGCTAATGAATCTTTGAATCTAATACATATCTAATAGGAATTTGAAGCTAATAAACACTTGAACCTAAGGAGCCTATGTTATTCTATCTTCATTATCATCATCATCTTGTTATCTTGCTATCTTATCATATCATTGCCTTCATACTATGACTTGCATAGTGTTCACATCAATCAACAAATCTCCATTATTTCATAGCCTCTTGTGCATGTGCTAACAAATATAAGAGCACCAACATTTTAATACAAGAACTTGGAAGATAGGAGGACAATAGATTCAGGCGTCTCTTGAGTGCATTTGGTGACTTATTTTGGTTTATTTTATTTGTTTATGCATTCTTGAGGAAGAAATCTATTAGATGATGTTGGATTCATTTTCTTACCTTCGGGCTTATGGTTGGGCATAGTGGGTATGCAAGATAGATTTGTTCTAATTCCATCGTTGTCACTACTATATTGATGTGTGTGAGATAAATACTTGTTCTATTTTACTAATTGGACAACCTAGAAAGCATGTGTATCCAAAATGATAGTAAAAAATGACTTTTTAAATAATAAAATAGCGATTAATAATATTTAAAATAATGAACAACTTTATTGAGGAAAGAAGCATGAAAAATTAGGCAAATTTTTGAAGAGGTTGGGAGAGAAAGTTTGTAAATAACCTCACTGGTGTGTTGCACCCCTAATAAGGGATCTACAATTTGGACTCAAATTGTGAGACACCTTATTATGTAAGCATGACTACTTGTAAGGATAGAGTTATAAAATTATCTAATTACCTACTTGAAAGGTATGCTTTATCTCATGTTAATCCATTGGTTATTTCATGTGGTTCCATACATGCACCATGTTGTCCTTAAATACACTGAGAATTTCCTTCCATTTGGCAAGGGAATTTTTAACTATTTTGACCTTGGAAGAACTTGGAATATAAGTATCCATAGATAGGGAGTGACCGTAGAGGGCTTCATATGGCATCATCTCAGAGGCACTATGATAAATGACATTATACTCACTCAATAAAAGGTAGTTACCTATCTCATTTTCTCTATTGTTTAGACATAAAATAATGTAGGTAATTTTAAAGGTGTTTGTCAAAAACCTCACTTTAACAATTATTCTCTATATAATGGGCTAAAATTGAAATTTAACTTAGCTTCTTATAAATTAAATAATTCTTGATAGAAGTTGCTAGTGAACGCAACATCATGATCATTGCCAATGGATCAAGGCATGTTATTAAACTTAAGGGTTGAATCCATGAAATTTTCAACTCTAAAAATAATTGTAAGGGTGAGAAAAGAAAGAAAGAAAGAAAAAAGAGAAAATTCTTAATAAATCAATCAACAATGATCAAAATGACACGTTTAGAACCTAACTCTAGAAAATTGACAATGAAATTCAAATAAATATCTACACAATCCATGTCAAAAATATGAAGGTGTTATAGAGACCTTAACAACTTGATGGTCTCACCTTTATTGCACAAAACACATCACATAACTCCATAATAGTTTTTGTATCCTTCTTAAAGCCATCCCAAAATAAATCCACTTGACATGCTCATATATCTTCTAAAAACTTGAATGACCCATATTAGGTGCATTTTTTATCATAATAAACATGTTCTCAATATGTAGTGTGTTGCTTTGCTTAAATAATTTATGAATGGAAGAAAGGCACATGGAAAGTATTTTATTACACGAATCTAATAAAGAGAGTAATGTTTAAATTTTAATTTGTACAAATATAGAAAGTTGAAATGCATGTGGATATAAAATAAATAATATACCGTAACACAACGTGTAAATGGAGTAAATCCTTTTGACGTAAAAACCACACACTCCAAAAAAATCCAATCTATTATTTAGTAAATAATTGGACTAGAATATGCTTGTAGATAAATCCTTCATGTGGAGCATCACAAACCTGTAGATGAACCATATAAACTAAAATTCAATAACAAAAAAATATTTTTCAAGTACAAACTAGAAATCATGGGTGATTTGGGAAATCTACCAAATTCAAATTCCCTTTTGAATAAAAGATTATCCTAGCTATTTTGAACAATATTTCTTATGGCATGTCATTGACATCAACTATCATATTTAACCACCCAAAATTAGACCCTATAATTTATCCTCATTCAACCTACTCAAAGATGCTTGATGATAATTATTCATACCTATCATAATGTTGATCAAGATTTCAATGTAACTGCCACCATGATGAATGTACACATGCCACAAGATGATGATGCTTGGCCAAACCATGCCACCTTAAATTTGAATGCCAAACTCCTTATGTGAAACCAAAATATCACTAAAGATAAAACCTAGTCATCCTCCAAATATGATGCAACCTCTATCACAAGAAGACAAAATAACAACTATGTGCAAAATTTATTAAAATGGAAATTAGAAATGCAAGGCTGAGACACATTTTCTCAATATTTTATATCCAAATTATGAATAATATAACTTAGACGACAGACGTTGAAGTATTTCTTTTTGTTTATGCCCGTGAGAGGCACATATGCTAATCTTATATATGTAATAATAATCAAATAATAACCTAGTCACCTAATGTAGAATCTTTATGAACTATTATTAATAGGTTATTAATTTTATTTGTAATTAGAAAGAATCTAATCCATGTTTGTAATTTATATCTAAATTTTATTTTATTTTAATTTTTTTGTCAAAAAATAAATTGGTTACAATCCTTCATAACTTCACTTAGGTTATATTCAATAGTAAAATATCCTCTCGATTATTTTTAGCAATGTTTCTTATATGTCATAATCTATCATAGTTGACCACCCAAACTTTGGAATCCTAATTTGTCATTATCTAGGTTACTCAAAGGTGATCCATGAAAAGTGTTCATACCTATCATAATATTGAATAATATTAAAACATAACCTCCCACTTACATGCTCTTATACATTATATAATTTTAATCTGTAACCTCTTCATTATGATCTTACATACACCACAAAATACCAATACATGGCCAAACCATGCCACCTTAAATTAGGACACATATCGCCTCATGTGAGCTTGAAATACCACTAAATTCAAAATCTTATCATCCTCCATATGGGATGCCAACCCATTCACGAAAAGAATAAACCACTAGAAGATTAACGATGATGAGTGTATATAAATTTTTAGTAAAACAAACATTAGAAATGCAAGGTTGACACATTTTCCCAAAAATTTGTCCAAGCTATGAACAACATAAAATATACATTGAAGTCTTAATTTTTGTTTATGGGAAAAAGCCACATATAATACCCTTCTTTTATCAATAATAAATATAGACTTATTACTTATTCACCCAATGTAGAATCCTTATGAAGTATAATTAATAGGTCATAAATTATCTTTTTTATTAGAAAGAATCTAATCCATGTTTATGATTTATATATAAATTTTGTATTTTTTTGTTACATAGGAAAATTTCTTATAATCCTTCATTATCTTTACTTAGGTCGTATTCAATAGTAATCCATATAAATTTTAATAAATTAGATAAACACAGACTAATTGATAAATAAAATATTATACGGACTCTAGACAATAAAATTCTCAATACTTCAAATGAAATGCAAGCAACCAAAAATCTATTTTATCTTTATCTCAATGTTAAAGAAAACTTAAGCAACAAGTTATCTATTTGTCTATTAAAAGGTATTTTAACTAACTGTATTCATCTCATGGGTAATATTGACTAAATACAAAAAATAAAATAAAATTTTATAATGTTATTTTAAGAAAAACATTTTAAATGGTAAATCCTTTTACGTCATGAATGAGATAAACAAATAAAGCCAACATATATTAAAAAAACAATTTTGAAAAACATGGGTGCAAATGAAAATGTTGGAAGTTAATTGTATAGATAGGATATGTGAGTTTGAACCCATGGAGTAAAGGAAACATATGGATGGATGTCACGAAGAATATGTACATAAGAGTGTAGGCCTACTTTCCTTAGAGGTGGATAGGTAGGGAACATAGGAACTTGACAATTGGTGTGTTTCTATGGAATATTGAGTTTATTTTATAATGGGAACTATTGTAATAGTAATAAGATCGGTTTTGGGGAGTGGCTTGTCAACCCTATCTCAATAGCTAATCAAAATAAAGATAAAGCACAAGAGTGATCCTCAAGGACTAAGTTAGACAAAATACCACATGGGCATCTAGATTTTTTTTATCGGTGATATTATGATTTTTTATTAATAATATTAAATATTACAAAGTTATCCTTCATAAAACTGAATCCACTTGTCCTGGAGCTAAATACCCTTCCTACCACTACTTCCATCCATTATTAACAATAAAAAGAGTTCATTTGAAATATTTCCTGGGCCTATACAAAATGGGAAAGCACTTCCATCTGAGACTTCATTTAAGCTCATACCAATACAAAGTGGGAAGACCAAATCCTAGACTTGATAAACATCTTTAAACAATGAATACACAAGCCCATTCATTAAAAAAATTAGTTATACTCTAACAGAAGCAAAGACAAAAACCAAAAAAAATTCAAAAACATTAACAAAGAATCCCAAATACCCCTATTTGCAAACCTTGGCTTTGTAGATATGGCCTTTTGAGCCTTTAGGGATGAATAGATCACCCTTTGAATCTTGTCGCACCCTCTTGGCTCTCCTTTTGTCCAATTCCAACTTTCACATCGACTCCTCCAAAACCTGCAATAAATCAAGCAACATATCTCATCCTCCCTTTGCATCTTCTATGTGGTCTTCCTTCCTTGTTAATGATCTTCCCATTAAGAAAGGTTGAAAACTCACAGTAGTTCCTTCTGCAACTCTTCAATGACCACTATTTCCCTCAAACCTATTCCAGGTTTCACCATTGCTAATATTGGGACCATCCCCCTAACCAATGGGGCTTCACACAAATATGCATAACCCTCAATGCCTCCTCTTAAGATACCAATTGGAGTGCCCATGCAAATAAATCCGAATAAATTTCAATGTTTATTTTAAAACAGTGATCAGTGTTCATGAATTCTTCACCCAAATCACATCTACACATTGCCAAAATCAAGGATCATCAATCATGAAAATCCCCTTCAATCTCTTTATTCTCACCTCTCCCCTAAAATATTGCAATTGGTTGATAGCATCCAAAGAAAAATTGGCTTCCATGTCTCCCTGTTTGGCACACTCAACCCTTGATCATCTAGATTCCAAATTCAAAATAGACAAACTAGTAAAAATAGAAGGCAAATGTTAAACCATAATCTACCCACAAGTCTAAAAACTTCCACCAAATTCTTCTAATACAATTACCAATGCACACCACCCTTATACCATGTAATTATTCCCATGTACAAATTTAATGGTAATATATATTCTCATTATTATGTGCATACTTCTCATCTTTCCTCCATTAAATGAGAAGAGTTACCTTTCAATGTTGCCTTCGGTCACTTAAATTTTGAATGGGCGGATGAAACTAAATTTGGATTTTAAATTTGGACATATTTACTAGCACCCCCTTTTGGACTTAAAATGTAGCTAAACATGCTAGGACCCCTCCTCTAAAACCCAACACATTTGATTATCATTTTTTTATAAAATCAACCATAACTTCTTTCTATTAATATCCTGAAAAATCTTTGATTAGTTTTCTTTACCTTGTGTCCTCAAAGAAACACTCACTTTCTACATAATATAAACTACTTTGTTCCCTTCTCTCGGCACATGAGATACCTTAAATTCCACAAAGGACTCTAGAAGAAATGTAATTTGTCGAATATACTTATTAAGATACCAAACTCCTGACTCGCCTTTGACAATGACATTAATAATAACTAATAAGTCTCCTTCCAAATGAAGTTTGGGTACTTGCAAGAGATTTTCCATTTTGATTGTGGCAAGCGCTACTTGAACCTCTACCTCATTGCTAGTACCATACAGTAATCTGCTTGCCCCCAACATCAAAATACTACCATTCCAATCTCGTACAACAAATCACACCGAAAGGATATAAATTTCCCTTTGAGGCTCCATCAAAATTAATTTTTATCCATCCATTATTTGGTGGGGCCCATGACACTTCGCTAATTGAAGAGGAAGGAGGATTATCCCTCAAAAACCCATTAACAAGCCTGAACTTGATCTACGACCAACGAGATTGCAAGTGTGAATCTTCTTAATTGAAAGGAACCTTAGCCACATTCATTTGAGTAGTTGCATTACTTAATAACTATGAAATTTCCCTCTCTAACTAATTCAAAAAATCTTCAAATCTTCACTCTTTTACTGCAAAGTATGCCTATTCCTTTCCTTCCAAATTTCTCATATGATAGTTGAAGGTAAAATCTACCAAATGCTTGAAAAGGTTGACTTTTTTCTATGCACAAACTGACTCTTGGATAAATCTCTAAGAGTTCCAGGGAGAGGATTATACCAACTAATTTTTTTTGTGACATTTTTCCATCATTCCTAAGAGAAGTTACAATTGAGTAAAAGATGATCCAGTGTCTCCTCCTCTTTACTGTAAAGAAAATATATAAAAAGACCCATAAATCCAATTTTCTTCAATTATTCACCCATTAAAATCCTCCCTCTAAAGGTTAACCATGCAAAGGATCTCATTTTAGGGAGAAAAAATTTGTTCCAACACAAAAAAAACCTGGCCACTCTTCCATACAAGATTCACTCTCAATCAATGTATACCCTATTTTCACTAAATACTCACCCCTACTTAATTCACACCATATAATTTCATCTTACACTTCTAAGAGAACTAGAGGACTATTATTGAAAATGTCTTTCAACGTATTAGTATCATTTTCATTCATGCCCAACTCACTTGGATCTTTCCAGTCCCATTCTCCCCTTGAAGAGGTCTACTTAAACTCAAAAAAATCACATAAATTTACTCCCTATCGTTTCTTGATTAATAACTCGATACTATCAATATTTCCTTTTTAAACCAACATTGCCTTTTTATCACATGAATCAGTCTTGAAGTCTTCCCTTCTACCATTTCCCAATTGCCAAGATATATGATATGTTTTTATGTGTCTACACCATGTAATAAAGTTCCAAATATAGGAGCCTCGTGAATGGTTCTGAATCATCATGCATATTCTCATCCTTTCATTGTTGTCTAGATACTTAGCATCCAAAAATTTTACCCATTTCTAATTTGGAAACTTATACATGTGCCACACAATCTTAGCACACATTGCTTCATCAAGGAATTTCCAATTCTGCAAACCAACACCTCCTGAGTCTTTTGGCTTACAAATGTTGTCCCAGGCCAAGGGGGAATTTTATCATGATCTTGAGATCCATTCCAAAATAATTTTTTCATTCTCTATTCAATTTGGTGGATAACTTTCCTTGGAATTTTTAAGCACATCGTAGAAAAGAGAGGCATGGTCGAGATGACAATTTTTAACTTTAGAATTCCACCAACTAGAGTAAGCCATTTACTTTTCCAACCCTCTAATTTACCAATGGATCCATCTAATATCTCATTACAAAGAAAATCCTTACACAATCCTAAAATCAATGGGATACCTAAAAATTTACCCATAAGTCTACCTGGGCGAATGTTGAAAATTCTGGAGATTTATATCTGAACATCCTGATCCGTATTAAAGAATTTTTTTTTTGACTTTCTCCATTTTATCATCTTCCCCAAAGCCTCATTCTATTTTTCCATAATCCTTTTCATAACCCTTTCCTCCCACAATAAATCCTCTCTAATAAAAAGAGTGGCATCCACAACTTGGATGTGGGAAGTTGGGTCCACTCCACTAGCAATTGATACTCCCTTCCATTGACCTTTATCCCTTTGTTTGGAGATAAGTATGCCAAACACTTCTACCATTAATATAAATAGAAAGGGAGAGATATGATCTCCTTGTCTTAGCCTTCGAGATATGGAAAATCCTTACAGACTCTTGTTGACCAATATCGAGACACAATACTACCCAGTCATTCCTTTTATCCAAGATATCGATTGATCACTAAAGCCAAATTTATCAAGCACTTTATTCAAAAAGGCTCCATTAACTCTATCATAAGCTTTCTGAATGTCTAATTTCATAAAATATTCCTCTAATTATTTATTCTAATCGAATGAATTTCCTTATGATAAATAATAATTCCTTCCACTATGGATTCATTTGGAGTGAACTGGGTTTGTTCCTCTATAATTAATGATTCCAAGATCTTTTTAAGTCCATTTGCAACCACCTTCAAAATTACATTACATAGAGATGTTGGATGAAAATCTTCAAAAGACTCTACAACTTCTTTATTTGGGGTCAAATCCACCAAATTATTGTTGCAATCCTTCAATACAAACCCATTCTGCTTAGATTCTCCACCACTTCCCAAATATCATTCTTCACCAGCTCCCAAAATCTTTCATAAAAAACTGCTTGAAAACCATCTAGACCAGGTGACTTGTCACCTTCTCAAGAAAGTAATACCTCTTTTACCTCCTTGATTTGGACCGGTACCAATAACAGTTCATTATCCACGTTTGTCACTAACCTTGGAATTACTCTAAGCACCTTATCCATTTCCTCTTATGGTTCAATGTCATTAGCCGACCACAGTGAAGAAAAAAGAAAACTGCTTATGCATTAATCTCATCAACCTCAAAACATCTATGCCCAACAACAATAATTATTGAGGAGATTCTGTTGATAGACCTTTTGGCTTTTACAAAACTATGAAAGAACTTTCCATTGCGATCACCCTCTTTCAAGCAGTTCTCTCTTGATTTCTGCGTCCAGTTTATATCTTCTCGAGATAAAATTTCACTATAATGTGTATTTAGTTCCTTTTCCATGAAAAAATCCACTTGATCCATTCCTTATGAGATCCACTTATTATTCAGATCTTCTAGCCGACCTTCCAGGATCTTCTTCTCTACAAAATATCTTTGAAGTGAGTCATGTTCCAATCTTTCAAGAAAGTCTTAATGTGTTGAAACTTCTTAAAATTTTGAAAAATCTTATTTCCATGCCAGGGAGGAGAATTTCTCCACCATGCAAACACATTATCTATAAATCCCTCTTCTCAAAACCATATCCTTTCAAACTTGAAAGGGCATCGTAGCGGAAATGCATCCTTTTGCACCATCAAAGCCATCGGGAAGTGATCTGACCTCGAGAATGGTAGAATAGAGGCTTGAAATGCTAAGGGAAGAGAATCCCATCCACCAGCCAAGAAAAAAATCTAACATCTCAGTGATGTTAGAAAACCCTACCTTCTATTGGTCCAAGTAAATTGACCATTCTGAGCTTGTACTTCCCATAAACCATTATCTGTCACAAATTTCTAAAAATTCTTTTAAGTTCCACCCAACTGTCCTATGCTTCCCTTCTTATCAGCCAACTCAAGGGTGGAGTTAAAGTCCCTTGAAATAATAAAAATTTCCTTATCCATGCTCCTTAAGATATAAGAAATTCCATTCCAAATTCCATTCTTCAACTCATTACTGGTCGGTCCATATACATTAAAAAGAAAGAGGTTATTTTACAAATGTAGAATGTTTACCTTAATCAACTACCAAAAAATTTCACGTGATATAAGTTCAACCTTGAAAAATCTTGGATTCCAAAGAATGCCTAAACCACTTGAGGCCCCTATCACATTAAAAAAGGCCCCAGACCAAAATCTTATGACTCCTAAAAACATCGCAACATATTTCTTCTTGAGCTTAGTTTCCCGCAAGAAAATCACTTCTATTTTTTCTTGATCAAATGGAGCTTGTGAAGGGAATTGTAGCCCCTAACATTCCATGAAAGGATCTTCATTTTTGACCAGGAGAGATCAAGTCTCTCTCGAATCTCAATTTTCTCTGATCTTTCATGTTGCTAGCTATCTCCACCAGTTCGTAGGCTGATTTTTTGCCTCTCATTCTCTCCCCCTGTATTAATCTTATGATATTTTAATTTAGATTGAGAAATTTTCCTCTTTTCTAATATGGCTTCCCCATTTATAACTCCAAAGAAATCCTCTTCTTCAGAAGGATGAACCAACTCTTCTCCCTGCATAACTTTATGCTCTTATCTAGAATACTCTTCTCTGATCGGACACATGTGGATATCTTTCAATTGTATCACTTTCTATCCTTCATCCCTTACTTCAGTATGAAGACAAAGATCATCCATTGAATCAATCTTACTATAAACCAGTACTTCCTCAAATGAGTTCTCTTTAACACAATCATTCTTTGAAGGGATCTATGTCAGATTCTTTCGGATCACTCCATGATAATCTTACAAGGGGGGCTACAGACTTGAAACTTTAGCCAATTCATTTTGATTTGCTTTTTTGGTCTCATCCAAAGCAACCAACTTCTATTGCATAACATTTTGTTACAAACCCTTCCCCTTCTTGTTAATCATACATTCCTCTAACTGGTGTCCCCAAAATTTTGACTTCTTGCATTGATCTATAATCTCTTCAACTTCTATTTCCTACCTCCAGATCCCTTCACTAGTCTAGGTTTCCATAAGATGGGGTGAAGGTGGATGGGGCTTCCACACAATATAAATTCTCGTTTACATACAAAAATCCTTTTTATTAATATCCATTTTAGCTTTCAAGAATTTCCCAATATTGTTTCCTATGATTTTTAAGGTCTCTTCATTCTAATATTCATGGGGTAAATTGTACATTCCTATCCATGTTGGAACCTCCTCTATCACAACTTGCTTAGGATTAAAATTTGGGGACTGTTCTGTAACATACATTCCAATACCCCCATAAAAAAAGGACCATTATACATCACCCACAACTTCTCTCTTGCACATCCAGTGATAACCAAGAAGAAACCATTAGGTAGGGTTTATAGAACAAAGCGCTTACCCCAATTCTCATCACACCATTGTTGAATTTTTAGGTTACACCGACCAACCTCTACCCCATTTCATAAAGAATGTGTGATCCTTGTACATGTTTACTGAGTCTTTCCACCCTTCAAACTCTATCCACAAAAAATCACACTATTTTCAACTATAGTTGGTTTCTCTTTGGTCGATTGAGATGGTTTGAGTGATTTATTTGGCCTCCATTCTTTGTTAGCCACTACCTTGAATCCGCCCTTGTTACCTTGAATAATGCACGAATAAACCCAATCATTTTTATTAGAATTTTTTTTGTCCTATTTTGAAGAAAACATGTCTTGAAGCACTTGATCTAGCCTCCTTTGTAGAGCCTCCCATGTTCGGTCAAGAGAGCGCCAAACTAGGAGTTTGTTCTACACCCTACAATCTCCTTGGTTCTCCTAGAATCGACCATACCACCTCCCACTATGAAAACCTAGGCTTCTATGCACCTCAACCATTTGATGTGGTTGCTACTAAGTTTAACAAAAAAAACATGGGCATCTAGATTAGCACTCGTGGGAATCACCTTAGAGATAAAAGTGTGGAATATTATCTTGTAATAGTGGCTCTAGGATTAAACTTAGGTAAAATCTCCATTAATGTTCCTCATATTATTATTTATAAATAGGTCTCTAAAATTTAAATGATCTTAGTTAAAAAATTTATGCGATCTTGTCCAAACATTAAGATGGTTTGATTGTGGATCTGTACTAAATGGTACACCAAGGGGAAGTTGGATGTTGCAGCTATGTCAAAAGTCCTTTTTCTCTCATTTTCTTGCAAAGATATAAGAAATGTACTTTTAAGGGGTTCTTGGTTACTAAGGAAATCTTCCACAACTCTTAAAATATGAAAAAATGGTTCAACCTATTGCAAGAAATATTAATATAACACGTATAATGGTCTGGGTATAAGGGCTTTCTATGGAATTCTAGGATGAATAATTTTTTTATGGGAATTTCTAATTTATTCAACTAGCTATGTATTATTAACCCAATGACTAGTTCAAGGAAAAGAGTTATGAAAATGTGATGTCAAAATAAATCTTGGAATTTGAATCCTTAACCTTTTTCTTGCTTTAAGTGTGAGAGAATGAGACTTCCATTATATTGTCTATACCAACCATTAGGATATTAAACATATGAAAACTTAGCATGTAGAATCTCATTATGAGTTTAATAATATATGATATTTCTCTAAATAACTAATTTAACCTCCATTTATATTCATAATATAAAATTTTTGGTTGAATAAAAAAGAATGATTAAATCTTATGACTTATTGCAGATGAAATTGTGACTCTTTAAATCAATCAATTGTTGCACCTTCTCTTCTTTAAAAAAATATATTATCTTGATGATTTGTGAGGTACGAATACATGATATGGAATGCAAATAAATATTTGGTTGGAAATCATTTTAGTTTTCTTCTTCTGTTTCCACAACTCATACCCTATTTTGGATACTTGGCCTAATGGGGACCCCACTTTTATCTTTCACTTTTGCTTTATTTTTGTGTCCCTAGGTTTAGGTTGGTCAGCCTCTTGCTGAGTCGGATTGTGAGATTTGAGCTCCCGATATTCGGGTACCTATCTAAGTCTAGAACTAGGTTTGTTTGGGTTGTTTTATTCCCTTTCCTTTTTTGTTTTTGTTTTTTTGTCTTGGGTTTTAGGGAAGATCCCCTTAAGAAATTATTTTAGTTGCCTTTCAGGATTTCAGGGATCAGATATGTCCAAATACCCCTGGATCCCCAAAACCTCGAAGACCCGAGCATCCACGCCTCCCACCAATGATAACTCTGAAGCCCTTTTGGGCTATCAGGGTGGTGGGGTGGTTAGGGTTCTATTGACTCCCGCAACCCTAAAACCATGATCCCCAACCTCCCTTGGTTGAGAGTTAGGTGACATCACCTAGAGGTCAATATTTTTTTCCTATAAATAGGTTGTTGACTGCTCATTTTTCTCACACCGTGACTCCAAGATTTCAAAATCCTACTATGAACAAACTAGTTTTCGNTTGACTCCCGCAACCCTAAAACCATGATCCCCAACCTCCCTTGGTTGAGAGTTAGGTGACATCGCCTAGAGGTCAATATTTTTTTCCTATAAATAGGTTGTTGACTGCTCATTTTTCTCACACCGTGACTCCAAGATTTCAAAATCCTACTATGAACAAACTAGTTTTCGAGCCTCCAACACCATCATACACTCACCTCATTGAAAATTTCATTGGTTCATGGTTTCTAGGTCGACATTTCATGCACGGTTCAACGATCTCACCTTCTTCTTCGGTTATGATTTCATGCCCTTGCTCTGTGTTTTTTTGTTTATTTTTTCTTCTAGGTTTTCATGCAATTAGCTTAGGTGTTTTGTCTAGTTGTTTTTGAGTTTAGGTTAGAGAATCAATATTTTGGCATCTTTGTGAGTTAAGGTTTTCTAAAATCAAACTTGGCATTATCTTGTAAACCATTTGGTTCTTGAGCCATCATCATTTTGGAGCCTCAAAACCCTGAAAGGGGGGCCAGGATCTAAAACCCCAATGCACCATACACACCCACTAAACTCAAAATTCCTTAGGAATTTTTCTTGCAACCTTGCCCCTTTTGGTCCATCAAGGTTTGACACTTTTGAAACCTCAAAAGGGGAGTCAAACTCCAGAGCCCCGACACCCTGTTTGTTGCATCCTTTAACCAAAATCCCTTTGGGCTTCTTGAGGTGTGAACCCTCAAAACTTTGAAGGGGCTTTAGATATCCACACCCCCAAAACCTAAAGTCTCAAATTCACACTCATATTAATTTCAAGGAAAGGCTTAGGATTTTAGGGTTTTGGGTCACATAAACCCTAAAATGAATATTCAGACCTCAAAGCCTCAGAACCCTGAAATACTGACACCATGTTGATTGTCTTGTTTTCATGGGGTCTTTTATTAGTTTTTATCTTTCTCTAATTTTCTCAGTAATAGTTGTTAGATTAGATTAGTTTCATAGTTAATTAGTTTTCTTTCGTAATTAGATTTCGTGTTTTCAACAAAATGTGATGACGAATGCCCTTTTGATGATAGAATCAATAGGTATAACTTCTCTGCTACCAATGAAGTAAAAATTCAAGGGATATGGCACCCCAATCTCTAGGATGGGTAATCTCCATAGTGATATTACCAACACAGACATTGGCCATATGGAATTTAATGAGTTCATGAAGAGCATAAAAAACCCTTCTGGAAAATCACCCGATGCAAGTTCCATTGTGTACTTGGGCCTTGTAAATGTTTTCAGATATCCAGTCTCCATTTTTCCACCAGACCTTATAATGAATATTATAAAGTATTATGACCCAAACAAAAGGAGGGTCAAGAATAGAGTGGGTGATTTCATGTTGGACATCAAGCTAGATATTCTTGAGGACATGTTTCACATTCCAAAAGAAGACTCGTACATTAATGTTTCATGGGAGAGGGCAGAGAACTACTATTTAAACACTCTTTTTATGGCCTACAAAATCAATGATAACTACCTTGCATGGCCATAAGAAAAACTCCAAATTGGATAAGATAAATCTTCACAAGGAATATCTAATGGAGGATATGAATAATTATGTTACCTTGTTGAGAAGAGTATATGTTCTCCCCCAGGCTAGGCAATTAGACACATGGATAGTGCTACTCGTGGACACTATCAAGGGAAGACAAAACAAGATTGATTGTGGTTGCATCATAAGTGACAATTTAGATGAACAATCACAAAGGGTGAAGAGAGACCCAAGATTTTAAATGATATCCTATATGGTATATCTACTAGCAGCCCATGTAGAATACCTAAGCCTATACAAGAGGGGATCTCTCCAAGATCCAGATTCTTATCCCTACAATGTATACCCTCAGTTGGTAAGGAAAGAAAAGTTGAATGCATGCAGTAAAGAGTATTGAATAATCAATTATGCCTTCACCTTTGAAATCATTTTCTCCATTGAGGGAGATTATATAAAGATAATGTCAATGGAGGTTATTTCTAAAATAAAATATGTAGATAACTATTTTATCCAATTTAGGACTTTCACATACTTTAGAGGGGCATGAATCATTCTCAACCCTAAGAAGCTCTCAAGGTACCCATCAGATAGGATTATCCTGATGGAAATGTGCAAACAACTAGCATGTTCCCATGAGCTCATTGTCTGCAAGCACAAGCCATGATTCACGTTCCCCATCTCCATAGGAGCTCACTCAGTACAAGACATCAATGTGGCTAAGTTGATATGCTTGGAGTGGGACAAGTTCCCTCTTGATGAATTGAAAATAGAGAGGGGTAAGTTTGACCCTATTGGCACATTCAACAAAGTGATGGGTGCTCACTAAAAACATGAGACCCATATAGAAGACCATTGGGAAAATTGTATGGATGATTACGAGCTTCATATAAGAGATTATTGTAGACTCTCTCTAGACCTCGCACAACATGAAATTGAGATATACATTATAAAAAATGCATGGGAGAAATACTTGAAGGATTTCTTTTACCTATGTACAATACAGATAAGGTATGCCCAACAACTTTTGGACTTCTTTATGAATCACTCGCTCAACTATGGGATTAACAAGTCTCTGCTGCTGGTAGAATGGATTAGTATCCAAATTTAGCATAATATTGTGCATGATCACCTAAATATAATACATCTTAAGTTCTTCATAACTCCAGGCTATGAAATCTCGGTATTCCTTAAGGAGTTGCAACATACATACCTTTTCCTCAGCTATGCCAACCTTATCAATGTGAACTTCTCTTGGGTCTTCTTTGGTATCAAGGTTTTACACCTCACATTCATCCCCTCTTGACCCTGGTTCTAATTTTCTCATTGATTCATCTTTATAAAAAAAATTCAAGAGATACCATACCTTTATGGATGACATTGGTTTTAAGGTTTAAAATACCTTGATCATCTATTTCTTCTGGTTTGACTTGGTCTTCATCAATTATCTACTTTTCAAAGACACCACTGCACATAATGAAATCCAAGATATGTTGGTCATCTTGTAATACTAGAAAGTTTGTGATATTATCTAGGATTGTTGAAGCAACAATTAATTCAACTAAAAATCTTTTCAATTTCAACTTCTCCATGGGGTGCAATAAGATGGCGGATACTATGAGTGCATTTGCAACACAATTGTTCCTTCTTGGAATTGAATTGATATTAAATGATTCAATGTATTCTATTAGATCCCATACTCAATTATTATATTCTATGAGTCTCTTGTTATTGTGTGAAAACTAGCTATGGACTTTCCTGATGATTAATTGTGAATCACCTTCTACCACCAAAGCCTTAATTTTCTTCTCATGTGCCATGAGAATTCCATGGACTAATGCTTCATATTATACAACATTTTTGGTTCATATAAATTGCAACCTATATGCCCCATAGAATGAATTATCTCTTGGGTTGATCAATTCAATTCTAGCTCTAGCTCCTTTCTTGCACTTAGAGTCGTCAAATCATAATTTCCACACTTGGCGTTGTTTTGTTGGTCCCGCTTGGGTTCAAGCCTAAGATTTGTTCTAGGTATAATAGGCTTAATGGTAGGGTTGGATGAACTCCCTTTTGAATCTCCTTCAATGGAAGAATGAGTAATATTTGATTTCTTCTTCTCAACTTCTTCACCACTTGAAGGGTAAACCTGCTCCTTAAGATGCCCCAGTTCAACTTGGTCAAGAATCTGTGGTTTTAGATATGGAAGTAAACACCCATCATTAGATGTACCTTCACTATCCATGTCTATCCTTGGGCTTAAATCTTCTAACCTTTGGTTCTCACCTTATCTTTGTTTAGATATTTGAATCAAAACTCTAGATACCATATTCTGACAACAAGGGCATGTGACCTTAGAGTGATTCTAATTGTGCAGGTGACAATATTTGGGTAATAACAATATATTCAGATCTACATCACTACCCAAATGATTTAGGTTCTTAGTCATTGTATTTGTCAAATCTTGGAGAACATCCTTGTCAAAACTGAACTCTTGTAGTCCCTACACTAGGATGCCATTGAAATTGTCTTTTTCTCATACCTGAAACAAGAATATTTTATAAAATTTGTACACACCCAAATCTGATCACGAAAACACTAGTTCATTTGGAGCATTGTTATCAATGATCATTTTATTGAGCTTAGGGTTGAAATCTATTTTGATTTGATTAGTGAGTCCCTTCCATGGAAACCATAGTTGTGTGAAATTAATAGAGAGTCATCCTCTCAATCATTTTGTTTATTCTCTGGTCAACAACATATCATAGGTTTCTGGGATATCGACTATGTTCATATCAATGCACTCATGAATCCTAGGATATGCCATGAACTAAATATGAACATCCTTAAGGATGCTAATGAATTTTACTTTTATTTTATCCAGTTGTATCACCAATCTATTATTAGACTGAGGAATCATCCCCAACCTTTGGCATATTAAGAGTGGTGTGACATTGCAAGAGGATCCCGAGTCAATAAAATAATTCTGTAAATTCTTGCCAATAATGTGCAAACTCGACGAAAATGGGGCACCTCCATCTTATCTTTAAACATACTAGACAATGCTTCAGTGGCATTCGCATTTCAGGTGGGGCCCCGAGACCTACTTGTGGAAGTATTTTGCTTGGAATGATCTAGAGATTTTAAGAGTGCCTCTCTTTTAGAGGGGAAACTTTGCAACATAGAATACATTGAGATATTTTCCTTAATCCTTTTCAGTTCTTCCACGACACTATATTTCTCTGACGACCAAGCCGGATTCTTGAGAATGACGAGTACATTTACCGGTCTTGAAACAGTAGTGTAAGGGCCCTTTGGGGGTAGTGGGTTTTTGTTAGCTCATGGATCCAATGTAGTAGGATATCTTCCCAAAGGTATCCCATCTGTCAATAATTTTTTCTTTTTCTCAAGTTATAAGTGTTCCTATCGTTATTTTGAAAAGTATGGATCTCCGAATAATTTGGTTCATTTTCTTTCTAGAATGGGAACACAAACTCGTCATCTTGAGTGGAGTCATTTAAATATCCCCCTATTTTAGGTTTGTAAAAGTAAAAAAACATAGCATTGAATTGGACAGGGGGATCCCCGGGGATTTGGGATGATTGATTGTAGGTGTCATCCCTATACCCTTCATGATTTTGGTATGCACCTATAAATACTACAAAATTAACGTATGCACATTCATATGTATTTGCATTATCAGAGGGTATACTACAATTTTTAGGGTGAGTATTCCAAGGCCTTCTTGGTCTCTCTTGTCTCAGTCTCTTCTCTTGAGAATTATTGTTGTAATTATAATAATTATTGTAATTACAATTGGGATTACAAGAGTAGGAATTTGGGGTAGAAACTTGTCACTGACATGTACTTTGGGCCTGGGATGGATTGAGCTTCATCCTAGTGAATTAATTAGTGACATATGAGAGTATTTTTCATATCCTCTAACTCAGATGTGACATGGTTATTGGTTTCACTAGGAGGTACCATCTTTTGTTCAAAGAAAGTGGTTTTATGAGCTTCATATCCTAGATAAGTTTTTTCTCGTGGTGGGGTAGCGAGTTGAGGTTTCCGTATTTGGTTCAACAATGGGGTATGATTTTACAACACATGATTAATGTTTGGGAATGTGTTTTTCCCAGTAGTGTTTCCAAATGATGGAAAAGTGCCAAAATTTCCCCCAACTTGTGGGTCTATCTACTGTCTAAGGGGCTTCTAACCTCTGATATATTTTTTGAAACTGATGGTTGAACATTACCAAGGGTTCGTTGGGTTCTTTTCTACATGAGACAATCTGCTGATGTAAGTTTGCATGATCTACATAGAGCTTAAATTGATTTAGGAATTTATTCTCAAATCCCTACCATGTTGTGATGCACCCTCGAGGCAAATTGAAGTACCAGTTGTATGTGAATTCTCCAAGTATGTAGGGGAATATGTGACATGCCACATCTTGGTGAATACTTTCCTTTCAGTTGCAAATTTTTTTAAAGGAATGGATGTGTTCTTTAATGGTTCTAGATTCACCATACATGAATTTTCAACAAACATTCTCAGGATTTTTGGGTAACTCATGTAATGGGGCAGCCAAGTCTAATGGGAAACTTTGAGCATTTGCAAAAAAGGCCTTTTGAATGAATGGGGGTAAATTCTAATTTATGGGTAAAATTGTAGTAATATTCAGTGTGTCGATTGGTGATTATTGTGTTGCTCAACTGGTGGAGATGATGATGAACACCAAGATCTGAGGTATACAATATTTTAGAAAGGATTAGATCAATTTTTATTTTGTCATTGATGTCAAGAAATTGATTTCTGGTTCATATTGAATTTCCATATCTTTCAGAGATGACTTAATTGGGCAGTTAATAAAGATCAGACAATGATAAGTTAATATTGATATATTGTTTTCTACTTTATATAGAGTTCGTAAGATGATTGGGCAAGTCGGTAAAAGGAAACTGTTTAGTTAGCAAACATGATGAAGTCTATCATTAAAGTTGATGTGTTTATCGGTAAGAGACAATGAGACACTTATCCATTGAGCGAGCCAAGACACCGAGTTCAGAAGTTAGTTACTGAGTGGGAAAGTTGTTATAAACAAGGATAAGAATGCATTTAATGGAGAGCCACATTGATCTAGAAGATTCCAAGGATGAAGAAGAAGTTAGTTACTGTAAAGTGGTGGAAAGGGATAAGGAGATTGTTTATTAATTATTGTTTGATTTACTTAGAGTGTGTTGAGTTCCTTAACCCCACTTTACATTTAATTGAATTTGATTGATTGTATATTGCAATTGTGATTAGGGAGAAGATAAGATGTTCCTCTTCTATTCTCAAATGCACAAATAGAAGATCCAAGTTGATCAACCCAAAGGAAGGGCTAATGCACAAATGAATCAACTATTTGGAAAAGAGAATAACAAGAAGGATATCTTAAATTTTGTTAATTATATGTATAGAT